>AWOL01S0005158.1:26687-40954 GCA_000715115.1 Nicotiana otophora
GTTGAGTAAGGTACCGGGTGCCTATCGTGGCCCATCGATTTGGGTCATGACACCTATCTTGAGAAGTTTGGTTACCTCGTCCTTTATGAATGCGTGCTTTACCTCGGACTGGGGTCTTCTCTTTTGTTTCACCGGTCTGAACCTAGGGTCCAAGCTTAGCCGATGCATCGTAATGTCTGATGGGATCCCTTTTATATCTAAATGGGACCAGGCAAAGCAATCAATATTATCGATAAGAAATTGAATAAGTTTGTTTCTGAGTTCAGGGCTCAACCCCGTTCCCAAGTATACCTTCCGTTTGGGCCAGTGCTCAATTAGTGTGACTTGCTCCAGTTCCTCAATCATTGATTTGGTGGCATCGGGAATCATGAAGGATCGAGGGATCCTCTGATCATCATCTTCTTTGATCTTCTGGTTATCCGGTTGGGTCAGAGCCGATGTCTGTGATTGCTATTTGGTATTTTGTTCCCCTTCTGAGCCTGATCCCTTTACTGGCGAAGGCGAGGATATTGGTTTTGCTTCCTCGACAGCGAACATTTCTCTTGCAGCTGGTTGTTCTCCGTACACTGGTTTGACTCCTCTCGATGTTAGGAATTTGAGGACCTGGTGTAGGGTCGAAGGTGCAGCTCTCATGTTGTGGATCCATGTCCTTCCGAAAAGGGCATTGTATCTCATGTCGCCTTCGATCATGTGGAACTTCGTTTCCTGGATGGTTCCATCCACGTTTATTGGTAGAATTATCCCGCCTTTGGTGGTTTCACATGCCATATTGAATCCGTTTAGAACCAGGGTTGCGGGTATGATCTGGTCTTGCAGGCCGAGCTATTCTACGACCTTCAATCTGATGATGTTGGCCGAGCTACCTGGATCAATCAACACATGCTTAACTTTAGTTTTATTCATGAGTACGGATATTACCAGTGCATCGTTATGAGGTTGTATGACTCCTTTTACATCTTCATCATTGAAGGACAAAGTTCCTATGGGTGTGTAATCTTTAGTTCGAGATCGCTTTTCTCTCACAATCGATGTCTTAGTGCGTTTAAGCACTGGTCCCTGAGGGGTATCGGCGCCGCCGATGATCATGCGAATGACATGCTGTGGTTCTTCTTGTTCATTTTGCTTGCCGAAATCCCTGTTTTTAAAATGGTTCTTCGCCCTATCGCTCAAAAATTCTCGAAGGTGCCCTTTGTTGAATAATCGGGCTACTTCCTCTCTTAGTTGCCTGCAATCTTCCGTTCTGTGGCCATGGGTGCCATGTTATTTGTACATTTGATTGGGATTCCTCTGGGAAGGATCAGTTTGCATGGGTCGAGGCCATTTAGTGTTTTTTATGCGTCCGATAGCCGAAACGATACCAAATCATTGCCCCCTTCGAGAGGGTCTCTCCGAATTGTTTTAACAACACAGATTCAATTTCATCATCTTCTAAATCATTGCCCTTGATGGCACACGTGTAAAAAGTTACGTGCTCATTGGGATCGATCGTTCCGTTATATTTGGGAATTTCGGGCATACAAATATTTTTGGGGATTGGTTTCGGGGCTGCGCTTGAGGGAAAAGGTTTTTGCACGAATGTTTTCGAATCCAACCCTTTTATCATTGGTGGAACTCCCAGGATCTGATCGACCCTAGAGTTATAAGTTTCTACTTTTTTTATCATTGGCTTCGACTCGCTTTGTGAGTTCCTCGAGCAATTTAGCAATTTCGGGAGTAGTCCCCGATTCTTGCTCATTTGACTTCACTATGGCTGGCTCCGTTCTGTGGGTGATTTCTCGAGGTGGACTGGGCTTATGCCTGCTTTGTAGCTGGGTTTAGCTCTGCAACTGAGCTATTGTTACCTGTTGGGCTTGCAATATTTCAAAAATCATACGCAAGCTAACGTCGTTTTCCTTGACGTTATGGGTATCTCGAGCTGCAGACCGAGTGCCACTATGGATGCTATTCTTGGGTTCAACATGGAGGTTCGCTTCGATGGCTATATGCGAATTGATATCTGTTGGCGCTCCAATTCGAGCTCCAACGGCATTTACAAGTGGCCTTTCGGTACTGAGTGTTAAGTTATTGTTCTCATCTTGAAGACTGGCTCTGTTGTCGATTGGTTAATCCATTTGATTGGTAGTTAGTCGTTGCTAATTCGAAATCCAAGATATTTTCGGAACCGAGCGCAAAACACAACAATGTGTTTCTTCAGATTCATATCAAATAACCACTGCTATCCTTAGCCCCACGGTGGGTGCCAAACTATTTACCCGAAAAATGGATGGAGTTGAATTTATTCGTAGTTCTAAGGATATATGATATAGCTCAATACAAATCGTAAGGATAAAAGAAAATATCAAATATGGACCGCAAAGAGTGCAAAATAAACAAAGTTGTAAAGAAAGCGATTTTTAGGACTAAGCAAGTGGAATCAATTTATGACGCTTGAAAGAACAACTCTTCACTATGGGAGAATATGGTATTTGGATAACAATATAAGCATAAAAACTTGCCTTTACAGAAATGATAACCATGCCCTTTATAGTAGAGGGATCTTGCTCTAAATATAATTAAAAATACTCAGTGGGAGCCCCACGATACATAAGCTTTTCCACAATTTCTACCAAGATTCTCTCTAGTGGGATTGCAACAGCTTTTGTGTGCGAGCTCGATATTGACTTTAGCTCTCGATCTTGGTTTGAGCTCGATTTTGACTCGAGCTCTCGATCTTGGATCGAGCTCGATTCTGATTCGAACTCTCGAATTGATTCGGGGTCAATGTTGGTTGGTCTCTGGATCATAAGCTTGGTAGCTTTACTTTGCATCATAGTTCGATTTGGATTCGAGCTTGACAATGATATCGAACTCGACATTGATCAGCCCCTCGGATTCGAAGCTTGTTTGTACCATCTTCGGAACCCATCTCGAGGTCTCACTTCGATCGATTATCTTTCGAACTCGATCAAATATTCGAAGACCAAAATTTATTTCGATTGTATACACATCTCTTCATTTGAACCCAACTTATTGGCTATAAATACCAGGCCATTCCTTCAGATTTTTCTTATGAAAATTCTGAAATCTCTTCTTCCTTTCCGTATTATTCTCTTACAAAACAAACAAAGTAAGTGTAATTCACTGCCGCCATTTGTTTTCGCTGAAATACTGGAGTTTGAAGTACCGCTACACCAGTGTGTAATCTGTTCTATCATGATAGAAAATAATCATAATCTCGGGTACTAGGAGGGGATTAAGTTCCTTAAGGAACTTTGTGAATTCAGTGGGCTTAGATTGATTTCTGCTTCTTCTATATTTCTATTTTAGGTTATTTTTCTTCTCGAGAATTATTTTATGAATACAAAATACTAACAACCAGAAGAATTCTTGCCCCAGCCTGTTGCTGCAGGAGTTTATATTAACAATATTATTTCTGTCCAAACTCTAAAATATTTTTCTAGATTGGGATTAATCTTATATGGCTAACTTTCATACTTTAGAAGGCATTGTTAAAGTGTTATATAAACGGTGGAAAGGCCTGAAAATACGTAATTTTTGACCCCCACGCTATTCTAGTAATGTTTGCATATTTTAAATATTTATTTGAATTAACTTTAATTTTCTATAGTTTTAGTCTATCTTTACTTCAATTACAATTTTTGATAAAATGCCAAAAAATAGTTTTGCTTATAATGCTTATCATTTTACATATTTTATTCAAAATCATTAGTATTTTGTATTGATATTATTTTAATTCTACCATTGCTTTTAAATAGTTTTCTCTACTTTTAATTTAATATAATCTAAGAAAAAATACCAAAAATAGTTTCATATTATGATGTAGTTTATTTAATTAATTAGGATTGATTCTGTAGTTTTTATAATATATTTTATAGGAGGAAGATTTAGGTTTTCTAATTCATAAAGTTTTAGATTTTAAAGAGTTGAATAGCCCAAAATTATCCTAATCCCATGCCCACAAGATCTGAACCCAAGTCCAACCACCCTCCAGCCCAATTGCCACCTAAACTCGTACACCTGAGCCCAAAATTTGGACATCCCAGACCCTTTAGCCTACAACCCTATACCATGCTGACCGGCCGAACCATTTAAACCCAAAAGTCCGCCCCACGTTTTCAACTTTTGATCTCAGCCTTCCATTCTTTTTAATCCAATAGTCCATGTTTTATTTTAACGCTAAATAAAATCCTAATTATAACCACTATTTTAATATTATTTTATAAAATATTAAAAATTAAATATCTATGGGGCTTATGCCCCGTGCCTCGGGCTTACGCCTCGCTGACGCATATGTAAAATGCCTCGCCTTATGCCCACGCCTTTTAAAACACTGATTATAAACATTTCTAGCCTTAGACCAAAACAGTCACACCCCAACCTTCTATCCACCTATGTCGCCACGCCTAGTGTTGGCTAGCAGCTAAGTAACAAGTGGTAGCTAATTGTGGTTAAACTTAAGTGTAAAGTTAACTAGAGTTAGTTAGTTAGGTGGTTAAATACTGTACAGAACTTAGATTTTTTGGAAATAAAGTGAGTTGGTTCTCTTCTTCTCTCATTTTCCTCTCCTCATCTTCTTCTAGATTCTTCTTTACAGTAGCTTTGATCGTCATTCCCATGGTTGTTAACATGGTATCAGAGCTATCAGTGTGGATCTAAGTAAGTTGCGAACGCATTTCTTCATCTAGGTTGCTTTAATTCTGCAATTTGAGGTACCGAATTGTCTCAGAGTAACTCTCGATCGAAGCTAGGGTTTGCAAATTGTGTTCTGTGAAGTCAATTACCAGTTAACAATGGCGATTGAAGATGATCCAATCAGCAATAGTACTCCTACTCACAGTGTCACGACCTCAGTGAATGGCAATTTTGTGACTAGTACCTCCCTTCCTACCATTGATCATAATCATCCTCTGTATCTACAGCCAACTGACACACCAGGTAGTTCCCTTATCTCTCTTCAACTTACTGGATTTGATAACTATGCTTTGTGAAGTCGCGCAATGAGAATTGCCTTGCTAGGTAAGAGTAAATTGGATTTGTCGATGGTAGATTTCCTAAATCTAGGTTTGAGCCTGAACTCCATGATCTGTGGGAGAAAGTGAATGCTATTGTTCTGTCATGGATAATAAATACTGTGAGGCCGGGTTTGTTAAGTAGTGTCTTATATGCATCTAGTACTCATAAGGTTTGGGAAGACTTAAAATAGAGATTTGATAAAGTAAATGGTTACAGAATTCTGTACCTACATAAGGAGTTTCACACTTTGACTCAAGGAGTTACGATTGTAATTTATTATTTCTCCAAACTAAGAGAGCTTTGGGATGAGTTTGATACCCTTATGACATGTCCTGGGTGCCCCTGTCCTGAGTCAAAGAAGTATGCTCAACACTTTGAATATCAAAGGCTTCTTCAGTTTATTACTGGCTTAAATGAGTCCTATTCTCAGTCAAGGAGATAAATTATAATGATGTCCCCTTTGCCTAGCATAAATAAGGCTTATTCTATGTTAGTGGATCAGGAAAGCCAAAGAAACCTTGGTAATATGACACAAGTAGCTCAAGTTTCTCAAGCCTTGGAGAATGTAGCTATGTATAGTAGCAAGAACACAAATAGTACTGGAAACTACAAACCAAAGAGGAGTCAAGTTCAGTGTGAGTATTGTCATTATAAGGGACACACAAAGGAAAATTGCTATAAGCTAGTTGTATATCCTCCAGATTTCAAATCCAAGAAGAAAGGAATCAATACTGCATAGTATGCAAATCAAGTGTGTGGTGCAGAGGTGAACTGTACAGACAGACATATTATAGGGAGCAATGTAGTTTCTAGTGTGACTCAACAATGCAGAGGAGGGAGTCGTTCTAATGCATGTGTTACACAACCAACAAATTAACTTACTTTCTTCCAGTAATTGCCACACCATGCCCCTGTCTTCACTCCTGAACAGTATCAGCAGATTGTCCATTTGTTGTCCAAAGAGAGCACAAAAGGATCAGATTCGTCAAGCAAATCAGTTGTTCAGGTATTCTGAGCAAAGTGATTGCCTTTATGTCTCATTGTGTGAATGGAAAGTGGGTTGTTGACACTGAGGCATCAATCATATGATTTCAAGTCTAGACATGCTGCACAATCATAGGGGACTTCCAAACACAAAAGAGAATAAAGTACACTTACCTACTGGAAGTGTGGTATCAGTATCACACATAGAAAATGCTTCTGTATTAGGTAATAAGAAAATCTCTAATGTTCTCTACGTTCCTCACTTTAAGTTCAACCTACTCTTAGTTTCAAAACTCACTAAGGTACTAAAATGTATGGTTGGCTTCTTCTCTGACTTCTGTATTTTTCAGGACCTCTTCAGTGGTCAGGTGAAGGGGATTGGTAGAGAAGAGCATGGATTGTAATATTTCATGGGAGTACCTCTACATCAGCCCCATCTCAGTCAACAAATAAGTGTGTCAACATTGCAAATGATGTTTCTACTTTTTCTCCTATTTCCAGTACTTCTTCTACTGTGTCTGTTTCTAGCACTTACAGTTTATGGATTAATAGATTAGGACATGCTCTTATAGACATAATAAAGAAGATAGAGGCACTGAGTAAGCTGACAATAGGTAACTCTAATCAGCCCTGCACTGTATGTCCTGCTGCAAAACAAACCAAGATGCCTTTTCAGTTGAGTAATACTACAACAAAGTCTGCTTTTGAATTAGTTCACTGTGATATTTGGGAACCATATAGAGTACCTACACATGATGGTAAAAGATACTTTGTAACCATAGTTGATAATTATAATAGGTTTACTTGGATTTTCCTCTTGAATTCTAAGTCATAAGAAATTGTAGTTCTAAGAGATTTTCTTACTCAAGCAAACAATGTGTTTTCTACTACTATTAAAATTCTAAGGACTGATAATGGAAGTAAAGCTTTTAGTACCGAGTTCAAGCAGTTGTTGTCCAGTCTTGGCATTGTGTATCATAGTACATGTGTTTACACACCCCAACAGAATGGGGTGGCAGAAAGAAACCACAGAACTATTTTGGAAATGGCTAGATCTCTCAGATTTCAAGCAGTCATGCCTTTAAGATTTTGGGGAGAATGTGTTACTACAACAGTGTATTTACTCAATAGATTACCTTCTAAGGGAATTGGGTACAAGTCACCTTTTGAGCAGCTCTATTTGCATCCACTTTCTTTATCTCATCTCAAAGTATTTGGTTGCTTGTGTTATTCTACAACTCCTAAAGTCTTGGACAAGTTTTCGCATAGAGCAGTGCCTGTTATGCTCTTAGGTTACTTCTCTACTCAAAAGGGGTATATACTGTATAACCTGTATTGCAAAACCTTTATGGTCAATCGAAATGTTGTGTTCCATGAAACTATGTTCCCTTTCAAGCATGTTAGAAATTCAGGAATTCTGATTTTTCCTGTTCTGGATCTGCTATCTTCTGAGTTGAATGTTGCAACTCCTATCTCCTCTTCAGCACCTACAGTAGAAGACTCAACTGAGCCTGCTGCAGATCAGATGTCATCACAGTCCTCTGCAGACATTCCTGTCCTCCCTACAGACACAACTGTTTCTGAACTTATCCTTCCTATTATGAGCGATTATCAGGATAATGCTTGTGCTGAAACTGCCGACTCTCTTGAAGAATGCAGGATATCCTCCAAACCAAGCAAGCCATATGTATGGCTGCAAGATTATGTTACCCTGTCCAAAGGCTCAAAATGTACTTATCCCATCTCCTCATATGTACACTATTCTCATATCTCTCCAACCTTCAGACAAGCTCTCATAGCCTACTCAGCTCTCTCAAAACCAACCACTTTTAAACAAGTTGCTACTGATCCTAGATGGGTGAAAGCTATGCAGTTGGAGATTGATGCACTGGAAGACAATCATACCTGGAGCATTGTAAATCTTCCACCTGGAAAGACACTTATTGGTTGCAGGTGGGTGTACAAAATTAAGTATAAAGCCTCTGGAGAGATAGAAAGGTTGAAATCTCGATTGGTTGCTAAGGGGTACAATTAGAAGGAAGGTTTGGATTATGGTAAAACTTGTTATCTTGTGGCTAAGATAGTTACTATCAGATCTATTATTGCATTGGCTGCTTCTAAACAGTGGTTGATCTTTCAGATGGATGTTCATAATGCTTTCCTGAATGGAGATCTTATTGAATAGGTTTATATGCATATACCTGAGGGGTTTTCTAGATATGGGAGACTCATAAGAAGGTCTGCAAACTACATAAGTCCATTTATAGACTTAAACAGGCCCCAAGACAATGGAATATGAAGTTGACTGAAACTTTACTTCATATGGGATTTCAGCAAAGTCATTATGATTATTCCCTGTTCACAAAGAAAGCTGGGAGTGACATAGTGGTCATACTGGTGTATGTAGATGATCTTTTGATCACAGGGAACAACCAACAGTTGTTGTGTAATACTAGGACAGATCTCAAGAAAAGGTTCAAGATGACGAATTTAGGAAAGCTGAAACTTTTCCTATGCATTGAATTTGCAAGGTCTAAACAAGGAATCCTCATATGTCAGAGGAAGTATGCTCTAGAGTTAATATCTGAGTCAGGTCTAAGTGGTGCAAAGCCAGCTGGTACGCCATTAGAGCTGAATCAGAAGTTAACATCCAAAGAATATGACAGTTGCTTCAATACCACTAGTGCTACCTCAGATGAAGCTCTCAAGAATCCTGGTGCTTACCAAACATTGGTAGGAAGACTGTTGTATCTTACTATGACCAGGCCAGACATTTCCTTTGTGGTCCAGGGCCTTAGCCAGTTCATGCATTGTTCTAAGACTTCTCACATAGAAGCAACATTGAGAGTGGTAAGGTATATAAAGGAGGCACTAGGTCTGGGATTGCTGATGCCTGCAGAATCATCGAGTAAGTTGATTGCTTACTGTGACTCAGACCGGGGAGCATGCATACAGACAAGGAGATCAGTTACAGGGTATTTAGTCAAGTTTGGCAATGCATTAATATCCTGGTAGTCTAAGAAGCAAAGTACTGTCTCTAGAAGTTTAGCATAAGTAGAATTTAGAAGTATAGCATCGTGTGCAGCAGAAGTTACATAGTTAACATGTCTGTTCAGTGAACTAGGTGTCAAGATTGAGCTGCCTATAACTCTAATATGTGATAGCAAAGCACAATTCAAATAGCTGCCAATCTGATATTTCATGAGAGAACAAAACATATTGACATAGACTGTCATTTTGTGAGGGAAAAACTAAGCCAAAGACTGCTGAAAACTGAGTATGTGAATAGAGAAGATCAACTAGCAGACTTACTCATAAAGGGTCTGGGAAAAGCTCAACATGAATACTTGCTGAACAAAATGGGATTGGAGAACTTATTTGAATCATCAGCTTGAGGGGCAGTATTGGCTATCAGCTATGTAGCAAGCTGATAGTCAACTGTGGTTAAATTTAAGTGTAAAGTTAACTCGAGTTAGTTAGTTAGGTGGTTAAATACTGTAAAATATTGTACAGAACTTAGATTGTTTTGGAAATAAAGTGAGTTGGTTCTCTTCTTCTCTCATTTTCCTCTCATCATCTTCTTCACAATAGCTTTGATCGTCATTCCCATGGCTGTTAACACCTAGCCCGTCGGAAATCCACAAATCTGGCACGCGTTTTGGTCTTTGCCACGTAGCCCTAACCCTAACTAACTCTAACACCGAATATTCTCTCATCCTCGACTCTCATATCACGTGAGTGAAACCTCTAGAAGGCTTGTACGGGATGCGTGAAGAGCGTTGGATCGATCTTGATTGATCCTAGCCCTTATTGATCATGTGCGCATCTACAAAGGGGATTTCTGCTCATTTCTTAGAGGACAAGCAGAAGTTTAGAGACGGGGGATATATAGGGTTAATTTTCAAAATTTTCGGGGATTTTCGGACAGAGAGGAATTTGGAAGAAGCTAGGGTCTTCAATTTCTGATTCAAATTTTTATTTCTTTCCAGAACGAAAAAAAATAGATAGTTTGGAGTTTAGTTTTTTTTTCCAGTTCTGTTTCCATTTTAAAAAAAATAAAATTTAGGTTCTTTTCATTTCGGACTTTTTGTTTCAAAGATGGAGTTTTGTTTCAGCCGAGGTTGATTCGAGTTCGTGTTCGAGGTTCCGTCCGATTTGGGTTCTAGATGTAGCAATTGCTTTCGGATTTGGGGGCATCTAAGAGTCGACTGAGAAGGAATTGGTTAAGAGTTAATTGGAGTGAATGTTTTGGGGGTTATATTTGTCTCATTAGGTGTTATAGAGTATCGTTTTAGCTCAAGTTCATTTTGTTTTAACATGAATCACTGATATTTATCCGACTATAAGATTGTCTAGTGAAACATGAGTTACTACTTGATTGCCTTCTTTGAGTACTCTTGCTAGTTTACTTGAAATGGCATAGTAAAAATATTGGAATCTTGATTGAAAAATATCTTAGTGTTTACCCGAAAAATGGATGGAGTTGAATTTATTCGTAGTTCTAAGGATATGTGATATAGCTCAATACAAATCGTAAGGATAAAAAGAAATATCAAATATGGACCGCAAAGAGTACAAAATAAACAAAGTTGTAAAGAAAGCGATTTTTAGGACTAAGCAAGTGGAATCAGTTTATGACGCTTGAAAGAACAACTCTTCACTATGGGAGAATATGGTATTTAGATTACAATATAAGCATAAAAACTTGCCTTTACAGAAATGATAACCATGTCCTTTATAGTAGAGGGATCTTGTTCTAAACATAATTAAAAATACTCAGTGGGAGCCCCACAATAAATTAACTTTTTCACAATTTCTGCCAAGATTCTCTCTAGTGGGATTGCAATAGCTTTTGTCTACGAGCTCGATCTTGACTTGAGCTCTCGATCTTGGTTTGAGCTCGTTTTTGACTCGAGCTCTCGATCTTGGCTCGAGCTCGATTCTGACTCGAGCTGTCGAATTGATTCGGGATCAATGTTGGTTGGTCTCTGGATCATAAGCTTGGTAGCTTTACTTTGCATCATAGTTCGATTTGGATCCGAGCTTGACAATGATATCGAACTCGATATTGATCAACCCTTCGGATTCGAAGCTTGTTTGTACCATATTCGGAACCCATCTTGAGGTCTCACTTCGATCGATTATCTTTCAAACTCGATCAGACGTTCGAAAACTGAAATCTATTTCGACCGTATACAGATAGTCCCCTCGTTTCTCAGGAAGAATGTGATGAGAAACGATATGATTTTTCAACGGCTCGATCGGATTATAAGCTGACGTCTTATCGGGCTTGATCATGACGCACGTGATATCTGTCCCATCAATTTAGTCTTTCAAGGCACTTAATGCATGTCAGACGGTGGTCGGCCACCGCTAATACTGAACCGCCATTGCTTAAACCTATAAATAACCCTTTCTTTTATCATTTACCACTTTTACCTCTTCAATCTTCCAAATTTCTCAAGTCCCTTTTCGTATTCTCTGACTTACCCGCAAATCTGTGATTTCTCTTTGCAAACAATCCCCCCTTCAATTTTACCAAATCTTTGTCACTTTCTTCTTCTCCTCACCTTTGAATTCAAAAATGGCGAAAACGTCACAAACCATTCCTCAGAAAGAGAAGGCTTCATCTTCACAGTGTGCCGCCGATGAGACACCGGCAGAACCACGGCCTGAGGAGTGCGTTCCCGGGGCGTGTGTTCTTACTTCTGATTTTAAGGTCGATAAAGGCTCATTGGTCCCTGGCCGATGTGAACCAGTATCGAGGTACATATGTTCGATAACCGATAAACACCTCCAATAGCTAAAGCAAGATTGCAATTGGGATAAAAAAGAAATAATGATTCCTTCTTCTGAAAAAGATATCACTTCTTACGTGAAAGGGTTTTTGAATGTGTATACTTATCCTTTCACGTTAGGTCCCCTCGATCCCGTTATTATTGACTTCTGTCGTCAATACCAAATAACCCTAGGCCAGGTCCATCCTTCGTTTTGGCGGATCGTTGTCCTGATCCGATATTTCGTGAGCAAAATCGAAGGGATGTCGTTCACCTTCGACCATCTTATCCTATTGTATCGCCCTCGACTTTTTCGAGGAGGGTTAATAAAACTTCAGTGTCGGGCTTCCAAGGCTCTGCTCTCGAGTATTGACGAGGAGAGGGATCGGGATTGGATGGGCAGGTTCGTTCGAGTGAGGACTTCGGACTTGATTCCGACCGAAAAGATGCCCATCCCGAGGAGCGGAATATGAAACGTAAGTGTGATCCTGATGTTGCTTCTATTTTATTCTTTCATTTCTTTTCTCATCGACACTCTTCTTTTTGTGATGTAGCGGTTCCCTGGATGTCCGGAGCAGTTTTTGATCTCAAGAACTGGGTACGAGCTCTTGTCTCGACACATACGCCGAGCGCTCATGGCGCGATTTGTCAAAGGGTTGGTGGGAGGCCAAAAATCATGGTAAGCCCCTTTCTCGTACTCTTTGATAGTTCGAACGAGGTAGTTTTCGAATATCTTAACAAAATTTTCCATATGTAGGTCTGGGTAAAGATGCGGTTTTGAGGCCCTTGTCCAATGAGGAAAAAACTTTGGCCTCTGTCCCAAAGCCAGTGAAGGAAAATAAACGGAAAAGAGCCACCGTTCTTGAAGATCCAAAATCAAAGAAGAGGACGGCTCGTAATCCGAACAAGAATGCCATTCATTTGACCGTGGAATCAGTTCTGCATCTAAGGGATGAATATGAAGAAGAAGAAGAAGAAGAAGAAGAAGAAGAAGAAAATGATGGGTCCGTGTTGGCGGCCCGAATGAAGAGAACCACCCATGCCCCATCGACTGCTGGATCGATGACGCTTCATGAGGCTCCGCCTCGAACTGAGGATATACCGGAGAAATATTCGGGTGGAATCCCCGAATTATCGGAGATCAAAGATTCATCTCATCGGAGCCGGCGGATGGGGGATATGTCTGAAAGGGCCCTCGAATCCCTTCGAACCGAAGAGAATACTCCAAGTGATTCTTTTGGGGNAAGAAATACTAATTCCTACTTTAGACGAAGATATCACCACTTACGTGAAAAGGGTTTTTGAATGTGTATACTTACCCTTTCACGTTAGGTCCCCTCGATTCTGTTATTAGTGATTTCTGCCGTCAATACCAAATAACCCTAGGCCAGGTCCATCATTCTTTTTGGCAGATCGTTATCTTGATCCGATACTTTGTGAACAAAATCGAGGGAATGTCGTTCAGCCTCGACCATCTTATCCGATTGTACCGTCCTCGACTTTTTCGAGGAGGGTTACTAAAACTTCAGTGTCGGGCTACCAAGGCTCTGTTCTCGAGCATTGATGAGGACAGGGATCGGGGCTGGATGGGCAGGTTCATTCGAGTGAGGACTTCGGATCTGATTCCGACTGAAAAGATGCCCTTTCCCGAGAAGTGGAATATGAAACGTAAGAGTGATCCTGCTGTTACTTCCTTCTATTTTGTTCTTTCATTTCTTTTCTCACTGATACTCTTCTTTTTGTGATGCAGCGGTTCCCTGGATGCCCGGAGCAGTTCCCGATCTCAAGAACTGGGTACGAGCTCTTGTTTCGACCTCCACATACGCCGAGCGCTCATGGCGTGACTTGTCAAAGGGTCGATGGGAGGCCAAAAATCACGGTAAGCCCCTTTCTCGTACTCTTCGATAATTCGAACGAGATGCCTTCCAAATATTTTAATAAAGTTTTTCATATGGGGTTTTGGGCAAAGATGCGGTTTTGAGGCCCTTGTCCATCGAGGAAGAAACTTTGGCCTCTGTCCCAAAGCCGATGAAGGAAAGTAAAATAAAAAGAACCTTCATTCCCAAAGATCCAAAACCAAAAAAGAGGACGGCTCGTAAGCCGAACAAGAATGCCATTCCTTTGACCGTAGAATCAGTTCTGTGTCTAAGGGATAAAGATGAAGGAGGAGAAGAAGAAAACGATGGGTCCACGCTGGCGGCCAGAACGAAGAGAACAACCGATGCCCCATCGGTAGCTGGATCGATGATGCTTCGTGAGGCTCCGCCTCGAGCTGTGGGTATACCGGAGAAAGATTCGGGCGGAGTCCCTGAGTTGTCAGAGATCGAAGACGCATCCCATTGGACCCAACGGATGGGGGATATGTCTGAAGAGGCCCCTCTTGAATCCCTTCGAACCGAAGAGAATGCTCCAAGTGATTCATTTGGGGCAGCAGCAATCGAAGACTCGCCCACCTTCCCCATTTTTTCCGCAGGGGTGATTCGGGAAGCCCAA
>AWOL01S0005160.1:16367-40847 GCA_000715115.1 Nicotiana otophora
ACCACAACCCCACATCATCACATATCGTCCTTGACAATAGCCATCCTTATCACTCATATAACCACCCTTATCGCTACGCCCAGACAATATCAATAGCCACCCTTATCGCTCCTATTGCCACCCTTATCGCTCCTATAGCTACCCTTATCGCTTCGCCCAAACAATATTCTAACAAACACAACAACAGTGAAATGCCACCCTTATACCCACATAAAATCAACGGTGAAATGCCACCCTTATCTCCCCAAAATAATAACTCACACAACACAATAATTTACACGGGAAATTAACAAGGCAACATAATAAAATCAATTCATATCACAATTTGCCCAATGGCCACAACCAGATTCCAAAGATATAATAAAAATCAATTAATTTCACAACAAATAGTTCAAGGCTCCACAAAATGTATATAACACCCAAAAACAATCAATAGAGATAGAAATTACTCAGCATAAAGTAAAACCTTCATTAATGCAAATTTAGATAATTATATTAACACTTATTCTTAAGCTCTCTTAAATTAATTATTTGCATAAGAAAATTCATATTGGAATTAATTTCCAAGAAATATTAAACCAACAATACTCACGAAATTTCATAAATATTTCAAGTAACAATCACATCCAATTATCATATAAAAACAAATTCAATAATATGGATTTAGGCATGGCAAACAGATGATTTAATAATTTTTCTCCATTTCTCAATTTACTACACAATAATGCCTAAAACTTTAATTCAATGAATTTGGCATGTATAAGCCCGAGTACGTACTCGTCACCTCGCGTACACGACTTTTCACATTTCAGAAATGGCACAAAAGACTCAATGCCTAAGGGGTAATTCCCTCACTCGAGGTTAAGCAAGACACTTACTTTTTTGAAGTTATGCCAACATTCCAAAATAGCCTTCTTGCTTGAATTGACCTCCGGACAGCTCAAATCTATCCAAATTAATTGTATAACTCCATTAAAATTCGTCGGTAACAATTTCAGATAATAATACGTTGACTTAAAAATTTATTCCAAAAAGTCAACAAAAGTCAACGCGGGACTCGTCCCTCGGAACCCGACATAATTTTCATGAAATCTGAATACCCATTCCGATACGAGTTCAACCATACCAATTTTATTGAATTCCAATAACAACTCGACCTCCAAATCTTAAATTTTTATTTTTGGAAGATTTTACAAAAATCTTGGTTTATTCCATTAAAATCCGAATTAAACGATAAATATAATCATAGATTCATGAAATATAAACACTTACCCTAATTCATATGGTGAAAATCGCCTCAAAACTCGCTTCAATCCGAGCTTCATAGCTCCAAATATGTCAAAAATGGCTGAAACCTCGAAATATAGCTACTGCCCAGGTATTTACTCTTCGCGATCGCGGAGCACAAAATTTTTCAGCCCCAAAATTTCTCTTCGCGATCGCGGAGCACAAAATTTTTCAGCCCCAAAATTTCTCTTCGCGATCGCGAAGAACAAACTCCCCCAACTCTTCCAGACAACCTCTAGTATAAGGGTGATAACTTTTTGTACAAAACTCCAAATTGTAAATGGTTTAACTTTCTGAAAACTAGACACCAAGAGATATAACTTTCATGTGTTGCTCATCTCTCAATTCCTTATAGATTTCTAGATATAAGCTTCCAAAGTCAGCCCCGTGCAACAGAGATTTCCAAACTCTTCCTAGACAGCCTATAGTTTGTCTACCATAACCTTTTGTACACAACTCTAAATGACAATTGGTTTACTTTTCTGAAACTTGGACATCACGGGCTACAACTTTCATGTTTGGATCATCTCTAAATTCCTTATAGATTGCGAGATATAAGCTTCCAAAGTCGGGTCAGTGCAACAGAGATTTGTTCTACGCGATCGCAAAAGAGCTTCCACGATCGCGATTCACAAGGCCCCAAGCTGCTGTTTTCTCTTCGCGAATGCGACCAAAAGTTCGCGATCGTGATGTACACTGCTGTAGGCAGAAACCAGCAATTAAAAATGGCGTAAAAATAGTCTGAAACCATCCCGAAACTCCCCCGAGCCCCTTGGGACCTCAACCAAATACACTAATAAGTCCTAAAACATCATACTAAGTTAGTCGAAGTCTCGAATCACATCAAACAATGTTAAAACCATGAATCACACCTCAATTCAAGCCTAATGAACTTTAAACTTTCAAATTCTAAATCTTGTGCCGAAATATATCAAATCAATCCGGAATGACTTCAAATTTTGCACACAAGTCATAAATGACATAACGAAGCTATTCCAATTTCCAGAATCGAATTCCGAGCTCGATATCAAAATGTCAACCCCTCGATCAAAATTTCCAAGAATTCAACTTTCAGCATTTCAAGCTTAATTCCACTACAGACCTCCAAATAGTTTTTCGGACATGCTCGTAAGTTCAAAATCACCACACAGAGCTATTGGAATTATCAGAATTAAATTGCGAGGTCGTTTACACATAAGTCAATATCCGGTCAACTTTTTCAACTTAAGTTTTCAATTATGAGACTAAGTGTCTCATTTCACTCCGAAATCTTTCCGGACCCGAACCAACTAACCCGATAAGTCATAAATCAATTGTAAGGCATAAATTGAGTAGTAAATTGGGGAACCGGGTTATAATGCTCAATATGACTGGCCGTATCATTACAAAAGCAATGTAAAACTTTCTAAAGTAGTAAAGAAAAATGGCTACAACAACTTTAGAGGTTCAAACTTGATCTAATTTTGTAAAACTCATCTATTTAGACATGGCTGAAAAATCTCGAAAATATTTCCCCTCGGGAGGTTCTACGGCCGCACAATTCCATGTGCGGTCCGCAGATTTCTTCATCTGGCAGGAACTGGAGTTCTGCGGCCGCACTTTTCTGAACTGCGGCTGCGAGGCATTCTTCTATGGCCGCACATTTCTAGACTGTGGCCGCAAGGCAACTCTTCTGCGGTCTGCATAATTAGGATTGTGGCCGCATAACTCTTGCGCGGTCTGCAATTCACAGAGGCTCCTGAACTTGGTCTTTTTGTATACTCTCTGATCTTCGACTCTTAGCCCAGCTTTGCGGTAGCACAATTCATGTGCGGTCCGCACTTTGTGCAAATATATGCTAAATGCTTTCTCCTGGTTTGTGGTTCGCAATTTCTTCTACGGCCGCAGAATTCCTTCCGCGGACCGTACATTTGTGCTTCTGCGCCTTTTATTTCCTTTTGCTTCGAATTACTTTTTTTTGAGTCGGATTTCATCTTGAGAGACCAACTTCCAACATTCCTGCAATTTTTCATAATTTTATTAGTTTTGGGAACACAATTCAATGCTTTTAGACTAAAACAAAAGCTAAAAGGCTCTAATAAGCTATCAAAAACCCCACTTATCACCCCCCCCCTCCCAAACTTAGGTCTTTGTTTGTCCTCAACCAAATAAATTAGTTCCCACCTCCCAAAAGTTGAGGATCATTCCAGCGACTCAAAGGTAAGCCATCCACACATCAATTGGGACAGACAATTACCCATACTACTCATGTATTATCAACAAGGAGACAAGTTAAACATTCATGCACATATAGTTCTAATGTGATATTTGAGCTTCAAGAATTAACTTTACTCATCAAGGACTCTTTCTCTATCATGCAGGTCATGGTGGACTCCAAACTCTTCCTTCTCTACTTTCCATTTGCCTGGCTCACTTAAGAAATTTAGCATTCAATCCAAAGATTTATGAAAGGTTCACTTATATATCTCAAGAGAATGTCGCAAGTACGGCTTCAAGTACCATAGGCTTGCCCCTCATGTAGATCGCCACTAATGTAAGATCACTCGGCTTGAAATCAAGTGGAACTTCTTTCGGGATGTAATGAAGGCTTTTGGATTAGGGTTGGATACAATATGGGTGAGTGGTTACACCTTTCCTTAAGCACTCTATTCTTCATTTATCGGCTCACACTGTGCCAATTCTTTGAGGCACTTTCTTTTCCTTGGGGGAGTAGAGAGACTTAACATCACTTTTTCTTGATCATTACATTCATTTTATCCCTCTTTGATTTCTCCATGTTTGGGATCATTACCTCCCCTTTTAATCCCTTCAACTCTTCTACTTATTCACTATTTTGCATTTTTTTTGTTCTTTTCTTTTCTTGCCTTTCCTTCTGATCATTTATTTTCTCTTTTTGTGCCTTGATACCTTTTTCAAGTTTCTCGTCTCTCCCCCAAACTTACGTTTTTAGCCATTTGTCTCTCAAGAGTGTTAAGGAAAGCTCGGGTGCCAAGAGAGGATCACGACAAAACAGATAAAGGCTTGTAACATGATCACATCAAATAAGAAAGGCTCGAGGCTCAAAGGGATTGATTAGGGATAATGAATTGGTTGGAAATAGAAAACTCAAACGGGCCAAGGAGGGCATACAATCACTTTTCAAACCAAGAAAAACTTAGGATTTCGACTTGAAACACATTAGGGGCAAGTTCTAAACCCTTCGCATGGATACTTGGACTAACAACAATTCATCTCACCCCTCACGCAACCGGCTTGTTAAAGAGGATAGAGTCGAGGGCCCACAACGACCACATTCAAGTTTAAAAATCACTATGGTTCAATTAAACCACTCGATGGTTGCCAAAGTTAACACAAGAGTCACAAAGTCACTAACTAGAGTTATTTCTTTCAAAAACCTTATTTCTAACCATAAGCACGTAGTTAAGTGTGTTGGTACCAATTGAAGCATGTTTGACTCTTCGAGCATGACTTAATTATTTACTAAAACATAAAAAGAAGCTACTAAAGCAAACAAAGAAGCTATTAACTCAAACTAAGAACTAGCAAATGAACAAAAATAAAGAAGCTAATAAACAAAAACTACTGAATACACATAATGAGAGAAAAAGAGAGAATATATACAAAAATAAGAAAGAAAAATAAAATAATATCAAGTTATTACATGCCAAATGTATCAGAATGTACCAAATATGATCAATAAACTCCACCCCCCGAAAAAAGATAAGCATTGCCCCCAATGCTTAACAAAATAAGAGCAAAAGAGGGGAAAAAGTGAAGAAAACTCCCTATGGCTCCTTGGACATCTCTGTGTACCCAGCAATGTCATCGTCCTCAGTCTCATCCAATTGAATCTCATCATCCTCAACTCTGGGTGTGACTGGGTTGGTGAACATTTGATACACTAACTCGGCAGTGTCGACAGTAAAGTCTGGCTCCTCAGACTGGCCAAGTAGTGCCACCGGTGTTGATGGTGCTGCAGGATCTAGGCCTAAAGGGTGTGGGTCGATCAATATGTCAAAGGGGATATCTCCGGTTGTAGCAAGCTTGGTCACCTGTCTCCGGAGCTTGTCCAATGAATTCTTGTTGGGCTGGGATTTTCTCATCTTCTTTACTTCTTTTCCCAACTCTTCGATCACTGACCCGTGTTGTACCAAGGTAGCTATGATGGTGTTCTGGTTCTATAGGATATTCTTCAATGTCTCCTCAACTGTCAGGAGAAACTAAGGTGCCTGAATTATAGAATGTGCTACAATAGTACTGGATAAGTCAGACAACTTTGCAGTTATTGTCTGCATCCAGTTGTTGAGGCTCGCCAATGTCTGGGAGACTCGCAATGCAGAAAGGAGAGCAGTAAGCATGGGCACCAGCTTCAAAGCCAAAGTGGAAGTTGTGGCAGGAGATGCAGAACGGGTTGTGGATGATGGCGGAGGTATGGTTGTGGCACTGGATGAAGGATCGGCCGAATTGGATGGAATAACAACTGTCTCGGCAGATACCATAGTTGGCTTGTCAGACTGTCCCGCAGTGGTAGGAGGCTGAACTTTCTTCTTCGGATTCTTTGCATCCATCAAGGAATACCAAGTGAAAGGCTTCTTTGGACTCACCTTTATGTCATAATCTCTCGGCTCTACCCGTGCATCTGTGAGGTATTTTGTGATAGTGTTGGGATATGGATAGGATGCGTCATCCTGCCGAGCAATCACTAAAATGTTGGCAAATATCATAGCCCCCACATTGATAGAGTACTCGGCCATAATAGAAGCAACCAAGACTGCCATAGGAATTGGAAGGTAAGTCTCATTCTGGCACGGGTCTAGTCTCGCTGCATACAAAGGTTTGCCACCCCTTTGCCTCAAAACTCAGCATGCTCCTGTAGATAGGAACCCCAGCGGCAATCCATGGTGGTGGTGGCCCTAGTGCTGCTAGAATCTCTGCTAACCAAGGCCGGGCTGCATCTCCCATCTCAAACTTCTCCAAATATTCCTTTGGTTCAATGTCTTCAAAACCTAAGTATGTGATGAGTGTGTGCTGATCAAATCTCACTTTGAGGTTATGCACTTTGGTAACCTTTGTCCCTTTTTTGATATGTGCCACATTGCCGTAAAATTCACGGACAAGACTGAACTTTCTTCTTCGGATTCTTTGCATCCATCAGTGAATACCAAGTGAAAGGCTTCTTCGGCCTCACCTTTGTTCATAATCTCTCGGCTCTACCCGTGAATCTGTGAGGTATTTTGTGATAGTGTTCGGATATGGATAAGATGAGTCATCCTACCGAGCAATCACTGAAACATTGGCCAATATCATGGCCCCCACATCGATAGGGTACCTGGCCATAATAGAAGCAACCAAGACTGCCCGAGGAACTGGAAGGTAAGTCTCATTCTGGCACGGGTCTAGTCTCGCTGCAGACAAAGGTTATCTACCCCTTTGCCTCAAAACGCAACGTGCTCATGTGGATAGGAACTCCAATGACAATCCATGGTGGTGGTGGCCCTGGTGCTTCTAGAATCTCTGCTAACCAAGGTCAGGCTGCATCTCCCATCTCAAACTTCTCCAAATATTCCTTTGGTTCAATGTCTTCAAAACCCAAGTATGTGTTGAGTGTGTGCTGATCAAATCTCACTGATATGTGCCACATTGGCATAAATTTCACGGACAAGGTACTCCCTGGCATCCACCACACTCTGGGTGAACCACATCCACCCATTTCATTCCTTGAACTGTCTCAACACTGATGGGTTGTACTTCTCTAGCTCTTTAAACTGAAACTGTCGCACAAGAGTAAACGACCTCACTAGACACCATGTACGAAAGCTAGTGAAGGAGGCCAAGCTGACAAACCGGTCCTCCCAAACCTTGTTTTTCTTCGACCTTTCAAGGCCGACAGCTGTGGCATCTTCCCCTCTGCCATCATCGGGGATGTCCTGAACTGATGTATCTTTTGCCTCAGGGACAAGTGTAGTGGATGGATTAGAAGCCTGACTAGCACTTTTCGAACCCTCGAAAGTGCTATGAGATGAGGATGGCTCGTCTCTGAGTTGGTATCTTCGTGGAATCCTTGAATGCACAACCAGATGCTCTTGAACAGAGGATGAGTTGCCCTCTGATACTTCCCTAGACGAGACATAAGAGCTCGTCTTGGAGAGATCTGCACCTCTCCCTCTGTTGGTTGTAGATTTCTTTGTTATTGTCCTTTGTTGGCCGAGGGGTAAGGCTCTCTTGCCTCGACCCCTAGAAGGTTCACCCCTCCCTTTAGAAGTGTCACCTCTGCCTCTAGATCAAACCATTCTCTGTATCAAACAACGATGATTGTTAGTTGAAATTCAAAGTTCAGACATACAATGAGCTATGCAAGTATACACAGAAAAATATAGTGACGTTCACAGTTGAAACATGCTTGTAGGATAAGGGTCTGTGGTTCGCATAATTTTCTTGCGGCCACAGATGAGGCCTTGTGGACCGCACAATTCTTCCTTGCGGTCGCAAAAAGTGGAGTGCAGTTTGCAAAATTTTACTTACGGCCACAACTCAGAAACTCAAAATATGCCAACTCTATGATGACAGAGAATTGGCTGTTGTGCGGCCGTAACATGATTTTTGTGGTCCGCACATTTTACCTAGCGTTCGCAAATTTGAGTCACGATTTTGTAGACTCTCTGATGACAGTAAAAGGGTTGTTCTGCGGCTGCAATGGGAATTCTACGGCCCACACATTTTACCTTGCAACCGCAGACCCATTCTTTACTAAAGCTGCCCCAAAATCAACTTCTGCGAACCGCACAATTTCAGGTGCGGCCGCAGAATTCAAAACACTACGAACAATCCAGTATTTCAATCTAGGTTTTGCAATTTTCGTGCAAATTTTGACATGGTAACAACATAAAGGCATGAAAATACGTTGACCCTATCCCTAATGAGCATGTATTAGTTAACCCACTACAGATTTACCCCCACATGAATGCACAATTGAGTTCTACTAACAAATGACCTAAAAATAATTAAAAATATATAAATTAAACAAAAAAAATGCAAAATTCTAACAAGAAGTTTAAGCATACCAGATGTGAATGAGTGTAAGGAATGAGGGATCACAATTATTGGGCATGTGGGCAGATGATTCACAAGGAAATTTCAATATAGTGCAAGTTTTGTGCTCAGAGAGGAAAAACTGTAACCCTTGCCCCTGCCCTTGTATTTATACTAATGATTCATAAAAGAGGGGAAAGGTCGAGTGCGGCCACACATTTTCATATGCGGTCCGCACTCTGTTACCTGGGGCTGTATATTTGGTTTTTCAGCTGCGGTCCGCACAATTTTGTGTGTGACTGCAGTTTTTTTATTGTTGCCGCAGAATTCCTCTTGCGGTCGCATATTGACCATTTCTCTGACGGACTAACTTCAGAGAGCTTGCAATTTCAACCCTTTATTTGTGTGATCCGCAAGATAATTATGCGGCCGCAGTGCACTTTCGCTGCAACAACTATAAATGTGCGGTTCGCACAATTCAACTACGGTCCGTAATGTTTGCAACACTTAGCCAGATTTCTATCCACAATTCCTGTATGTCACACTCATCCATGTTGCCTCCCAAGAAGCGCCTGATTTAACGTCGCGATACGGTGCAGAATACCATCAATTGAAATGAATGACCTTCACGACGTGGCTATTTCCAACCTTTTCTAAATAGTGCTTCACCCGGTGACCAGTGACTCATAATACTTTATTGTTTTTGTTCTTTCAAATCTAATGCATCAGAAGGTGTCACACCCATAATTTCAAAAGGACCACTCCATTTAGACTTTAACTTCCCGGAATACTTCCTCAACCTTGAGTTAAACAACAAAACAAGATCGCTCACCTTGAACTCTTTGTTCCAAATGTATTTGTCATGAAGATATTTCATCTTTTCTTTGTACAAGGACAAATTTGCATAAGCATGGTATCGGAACTCATCCAACTCATTCAAATGTGCAACTCTCAAGTTAGCGGCTACATCCCAATCACGATTCAATTTCTTTAGAGCCCACATGGCTTTGTGCTCAAGTTCCATCGGAAGATGACAAGCTTTTCTGAACACCAACCGGTATGGTGACAGTCCAATAGGTGTTTTTTAAGCCGTACGGTAAGCCCATAATGCATCGTCAAGCTTCTTATACCAATCCGTCCGGTTAGTATTCATTGTTTTGAACAAAATACTCTTTATCTCCCGGTTGGAGACTTCCACTTGACCGCTAGCTTGTGGATGATAAGGAGTCGTGACTTTATGAGTAACACCATACTTGCTAAGTAAAGTGTCGAAAGTCTTGTTGCAAAAATATGACCCCCCATCACTTATAATAGCCCGTGGAGTACCAAACCTTGTGAAAATATTCTTCTTCAAGAATGCCATCGCACTTCTCGCTCATTGTTGGGTAGAACAATAGCCTCAACCCATTTGGATACATAATAAACCACGACCAAGATGTATGTGTTTCCACAAGAACTCACAAAAGGACCCATGAAGTTAATACCCCACACGTCAAAAATATTAATCTCCAAAATGGTGGTGAGAGGAATTTCATTTTTCTTTGAGATTCCACCAGCCCGTTGACATTCATCACAACATTTCACTAGCTCACTAGCATCCTTGTAAAGAGTGGGCCAATAGAAACCGCAACTTAGCACTTTGGCCGTCATTCTTGCTCCACCATGGTGACCACCATATGGTGAATAATGACAAGCTCTAAGATACACATCTTATAATCACCCCATTTGTAAAAATCCGAAAAAGGTATGGTTCATCCCAATAATAATCTTGACAATCCCGCTTGATCTTCTTCATTTGGTTTGAAGAGAACTCATCTGAGATGATTCCACAAACAAGAAAATTTGCTAGATCCGCGAACCATGGCACCTCTTCCATTGAAATAGCCAAGATTTTCTCATTGGGGAAGGAGTCATTGATTTCAAGTCCATCATGCGGCCTCTCCTCCTCCTCCAAACGAGACAAGTGGTCCGCCACTTGGTTTTCACTCCCTTTTCTATCTTGGATGTCAATATCAAACTCTTTTCACAAAAGCATTCATCTCATCAACCGAGCTTTAGAATCTTTCTTGCTCATAAGATAACGAAGTGTCGCATGATCCGTGTGGACAATGACCTTTGCACCCATCAAGTACGGGCAGAACTTTTCAATTGTAAACACAATGGGAAGGTGCTCTTTCTCGGTAATGGTGTAGTTGACTTGGCACTATTCATGGTCTTACTAGAATAGTAGACCGGGTGAAAACTCTTATTGATGCATTTCCCCAAAACAGCCCCAATTGCTACGTCACTTGCATCACACATGAGTTCAAAAGGGATACTCCAGTTTGGAGTGGTGATGATATGAGTAGTTTTCAACTTGAACTTTAACAATTCAAAAGTTCTCATGCAATCATCATCGAAGTTGAACTTAGAATCCTTCTCAAGAAGTTTGCACAACGGGTTCACCACCTTAGAGAAAGCTATGATGAAATGCCGGTAAAACTACGTGTGGCCTAAGAAACTCCGCACACCCTTCACCGAAGATGGAGGTGAAAATTTAGAAATCACCTCTATCTTTACCTTGTCAACTTCAATTCCATTCTTTGAGATTTTGTGTCCAAGGACAATGCCCTCCTCGACCATGAAATGACACATCTCCTAATTTAGCACCAAATTTGTTTCTTCACATCTTGCCAACACTTTATCTAAATTTGCAAGACAATCATCAAAAGAATCTCCAACCACCGAGAAGTTATCCATGAAATCTTCAAGATATTCCTCCACCATATCCGTAAAGATAGCCATCATACACCTTTGAAAAGTCACCGGTGCATTGCACAAACCAAATGGCATCCGCTTGAAGGCAAAAGTACCATAGGGACATGTAAAAGTTATTTTCTCTTGATCCTCTGGAGCAATAAGGATTTTGTTGTATCTTGAATACCCATCAAGAAAGCAACATAAAGCACGACTGACCAATCTATCAAGCATTTGATCTAAGAAAGGAAGTGGGAAATGATCCTTCCTTATGACTTTGTTGAGCTTGTGATAATCCATACATACTCTCCAGCCGGTCACCGTTCTTGTAGGAATCAAATCATTCTTGTCATTTGTGACCATCGTCATGCCCCCCTTCTTCGGGACACATTGAACCAGAGAAGTCCACGAACTATCAGAGATGGGGTAGACAACCCCGACATCCAACCACTTGATAATCTCCTTTTAACACTTGTTGTATAGCCCCATTGAGTCTCATTTGATGTTCAATATATGGTTTGGCGCCTTCCTCCAAGTTGATCTTAAGCATGAAAAATGCGGGCTTATCCCCCCGAATATTCGCCAATGTCCACCCAATAGCCTTCTTCATTTTTTGTAGCACTGCCAATGTAGAATCTACCTGCACATTAGTCTAACAAGAGAAAAGAATAACCGATAAAGTAGAACAAGGGCCAAGAAATTCATACCGAAGATGTGGATGCAGTGGCTTCAACTCCAAGGTAGGAGGCTCTTCAATGGAAGGCTTTGTAGGAGGAGTTGTCATATTTTCAAGATCCAAAGATAGTTTCCGGGGTGCATAATTGTATGACCCCATCCCTTGCAAAGAGTTCATACATTCTATGAAGCCATCCATCTCAACATTATCAAATCTGAGCAAGACGACCTCCAACATATCACCAACATTGATTGTGGCACTTGTATCATCAATAATAACATCGGTCATCAAGTCCATAAAAGAGCATACCTCGTTGTTATTTGGTTGCCGCATGGATTTACACACATGGAAAACCACTTGTTCATCACCCACCCGGAAAGTGAGTTCTCCGGCGTCAACATTACAAAGAGACTTCCCCGTATCAAGGAAAGGTCTTCCAAGAATAATTGGCACCTCATAATCAACTTCACAATCTAGAATGACAAATTCCTCCAAAATAATGAATTTATCAATACGAACCAAGACATCCTCAATCACTCCCAAAGGTTTCTTCATAGTATGATCGACCATTTGCAATCTCATAGAGGTGGGTCTTGGTTGCCCAATTCCCAAGGTCTTGAAAACTGAATAGGGCATCAAATTGATACTTGCCCCAAGATCACAAAGAACTTTAGCAAAGTTGCACTTCTAATTGTATAAAGAATCGTGAAAGCACCGAGATCCTCTAACTTAGGAGACATTGGGTGCACAATTAAACTCACTTGATGAGTGACTTTGATAGTTTCAAAATTTATTGACCGCTTCTTCGTCACGAGATCCTTCATAAACTTTGCATAACCGGCCATTTGTTATAAAGCTTCAACTAATGGCATATTGATTGAGAAACTCTTCATCATTTGAATGAAAATTTTGAATTGATTCTCGCCATTTTGTTTGGCAAGTCTTTGAGGGTATGGAGGTGGGGGCTTAGGCAATGGTGCCTACGCCATTTACACTATCTGCTCCAGTATGTCAATAATGTGAACCCTAGATGGGTTTACCTCCTCTTGAGTCCCTTTCACACTATCATCAATATCAATCCGAACTTCATCATTTGATTGCACCACATTGTCTGGGGCCTATTCTTCTTGTACCACTTTCTCATCATCCACAAGTTGCTTTTGAATTGAGGTGGGTGCATTCCCACCTCTTCCACTTCTTGTAGTAACGGCCATGGCATGACTCGTGTTGTTTCCACCCTTTAGGTTTACTACTGTGTCACTTGGCAGTGCGCCCTTAGGACGAGAATTAGATCTTGAGAGATTTTCCCCATTTGAACTTCTAAGTTGCAGATCGATGTGTTGTGTGAGGCAAGTTGGGCATCTGAATCGGCATTCTTTTCCATCATTTGCTTGAACATGTTCTCAATATGCCCCATCTCATTGTTTGAAGAACTAATACCATGGGAAGGATAAGGAGACGGGTTGCTCGATTGTTGATACATCGGGGGCCTTTGAAAACTCGACCCCCGATTTCCTTAATTATTGTTCCATCCACCTGATTGTTACCCCCCAATTTCCTTGATTATTGCGACTCCAATTTCCTTGATTGTTGTTGTTATTCCAATTCCCTTAATTGTTGCCACCACTCCAATTTCCTTTGTTGTTATAATTCTAATTCCCTTGATTGTTTTGAGGTCGCCATTGTTGTTGGTTTGGGCCTTAGAAGTTGTTTCGTTGCCCTTGAAAGTTGTTCACATATTGCACCTCCTCTTCTTATTCATTGTAAGAATCGTCTTGATCAAAACCACTATTCTCTTGCACATAATTCTCCACTCGATGTTGCACTTGTGGACCCTTGGTCCTCCTTTTGTTCATCATCATATTCACTCCCTGCATGGCATTGACTTGCTTAGGATTTTGCACTTGTTGAAGTTGAGACTTTGCTAATTTATTCATGGTGGTAGTCAATTCGGCAATGGCTTGCCCATGGTTATGCAACTCTTTGTGAAAGTGGATCACGTTGGGATCATCTTGAGGAATATTAGCCCGGGATTGCCATGCCGATGATATTTCCTCCATTTCATCTAAAATCTCACACGCCTCCGCATAAGGTGTAGTCATGAAGTTCTCACCGTCAAGTTGATTCACTACATATTGGTTGGTTATGTTGATCCCACGATAGAAAATTTGTTGAATCATATTCTATGTCATATCGTTATTGGGACATTCGTTAACTATTATTCTATAGCATTCGCATATCTCGTGTAATGGTTCATTTGGCTCTTTCTTGAATGACAAAATCTTATCCCGAAGTGTATCCATGTGCCTCGAAGAGAAGAACTTAGAAATAAACTTTTCCGCCAACTCATCCCAAGTGTGAATGGAATGGTTCGACGAACGTTCAAACCAATCTAAAGCTTTCCCCCATAGAGAGAAGGGAAAAAGCCTTGGCCTCAATGCATCCTCAGAGACATTTGTTTGTTTGTTCCCCCAACAAGTGTCCACAAGCCCCTTCAAATGTTTGTATGCATTTTGACTTGGAGCACCAGTGAAGATACCATGTTGCTCTAGCAAAGTGAGCATCACATTGGTGATTTGAAAGTTTTCCGACCTAATACGAGGAGGGACTATTACTCTGGCATATCCTTCATTGGGTAACACTCAGTGTGGAACGGGGACATTGTCATGAGGCACTCGACCTCTTCTATTGGCTTGAGGTTAAAGAGGAACCTCATCAAATTGCTCATCCTCGACGTCCACATCCCCCAAAGCAATATTTTCGAGCTCATTGTTTGTCATGGTTGTACCTACGATTTCTCAAACAAGTAACATGGAAGGAAAAGAAGATATTCCAAAAACACACCAAAATATATAGCTAACACCATTTTTAACTCCTAGACAACGGTGCCAAAAATTGATCATGTCCAAAGCACACCTAAAAATAAATATGAAACGGTCGTATGCAATAATAGAAACCCAACTAAGAGTCGGGGTCGAATTCACATAGAGCTAATATAGGAGTTAGGGGTATATATTTCAATTTGAGCAATTGGATTATCTATATTGCACTTCTACAACAAGGATTTTTTTCTATTTCTAATGTTACTCTAATGATTGCAAAATAAAGAAATGAGACTAGAGATAATTGTTTTTAAGGTTTTTCCAAATGGATAAAAAACATAGTGCTGTGACAATGACCTAGGTGTTTTCCTAATGGGCTAAAGACTTTAATGCTTATTTTATCGATTGGGGTATATTATAACTCTCAACTCTAAATTACCCACTCAATATCTCTCGGTAAGAGAGTGGCTTTGCCCCATTTAGCTTTTTCAAGACCAAATGGGTATCACCCAAAACAGTTGATAAGAGCTCAAGTCGGGTTATTAATATCTCTAGGTTGAACCTTTTTGTTGGGTTAATCAATCTCTCAATTGACCCAATTCCTTGTTAACCTAGTTATCCTAGACTAGGTCACTCTTTCTCCAGTAAAGACTAAGTCAAATAGGCATGAATTAATGTTTGCAACCATTAATTCTATAATTAAAGCATGAACTACGCTAAATAATCAACACCCAATCATAAATAAGCATTAAATTAGATACCCATAAGGTTTACACACTAGGGTAGGGTCACAACCCTAGTGTGTAAAAGTTTGCTACTCATAATGGGGTTTAAAGAAAATGAGGAAGAAAAACGAATTAACTCATAATGGAAGCTTAAAATGATTAAATCTATTGTAAATACACCAAAGTAATGTAAAACTTCCTAAAGTAGTAAAGACAAATGGCTACAGCAACTTCAGAGGTTCAAACTTGACTTAATTTTGTAAAACTCGTCTATTTATACAGGGCTGAAAATCTCGGACAAAAATGCCCCTCGGGAGGTTCTGCGGCCCACACAATTCCATGTGTGGTCCAAATATTTCTTCATCTAGTAGGAACTGGAGTTCTGCGGCTGCACTTTTCTGAACTGCGGTTGCGAGGCATTCTTCAGCGGCCGCATATTTCTGGACTGCGGCCGCAAGGTAACTCTTCTGCGGTTTGCACAATTAGGACTGCAGCCGCAAGGCACTCTTCTGCGGCCGCATAATTCTTTTGCGGTCCGCAATTCACAGAGGCTCCTAGACTTGGTATTTTTGCATACTCTCTGATCTTTGACTCTTAGCCCAGCTTTGCGGCTGCACAATTCATGTACGGTCCGTAATTTTGGTAAATGTCTGCTAAATTCTTCCTCTTGGTTTGTGGCCGCAGATGAAATTCTACGGTACGTAATTTCTTCTGCGGCCGCAGAATTCCTTTTGCGGACCGCACATTTGTGCTTCTGCGCCCTTTATTGGCTTGTGCTTCCGATTACTCATTTTTGAGTCAGGTTTCATCTCGGGAGACCAACTTCCAGCATTCTTGTAATTTTGCACAATTTCATTAGTTTTGGGAACACGATTCAATGCTTTTAGATAAAACAAAAGCTAAAAGGCGCTAATAAGCCATTAAAAACACCACTTATCACCTATAGTCGATGCACATCCGCATAGTGCCATCCTTCTTCCTCACAAACAGAACTGGTGCACCCTAATGCGACACACTAGGCCTAATAAACCCCTTATCAAGAAGTTCCTGAAGCTTTTCTTTCAATTCCTTCAACTCAGCCGGTGCCATACGATACTGAGGAATAGAAATGGGCTGAGTGCCTGGCACCAAGTCAATACCAAAGTCGATATCCCTATCGGGCAGCATTCCCAACAGGTCTGTAGGAAACACATCCGAAAAGTCTCGTACCACCGGAAAATAATCAATACTAGGGGTATCAGCACTAACATCCCTCACAAAGGCCAAATAAGACAAACAACCCTTCCCAACCATCCGTTGGGCCTTCAAATGTGAAATCACTATGCTGGGAACATAGTCTAGCGAACCCCTCCACTCGAGCCTTGGCAGACCCAGCATTGCCAACGTCACGGTCTAGGCATGACAATCCAGAATATATAGCAAGACATGGAGACAACCAATCCATACCCAAGATCACGTCAAAATCAACCATACTAAGCAATAAGAGATCAACTCTCATCTCCAATCCTCCAATAGTCACTACACATGACCGATATACATGGTACACAATAATAGTATCGCCTACTGGTATAGATACATGAACAGATAAAACTAAGGACTCATGGGGCATATCCAGATAATGAGCATAATATGATGATACATATGAATAAGTGGAACTAGGGTAAAATAATACAGAAGCATCTATGTGGAATACTAAGACAATACATGTGATCACTGCGTCTGAAGCAACGACATATGGCCTGGCAGGAATAGCATAGAATCGGGCCTGCCCGCCAGTTGATCGGCATTCCCCTCTTGGGCGACCCCTAGCTACCTGATCCCTACCCCGATATGGATGGGCGGGTGGTGAAGTAACTGGTGCTGAAGTTGTGGCCTGACTTCTCTACTAGACTGGACCTCCCGTAAGGCAGGAACAGAACCTCTTCACATGACCCAACTCTCCACACTTAAAACATCCCCTCTCGGAAAATTGTGGCAAATACTGAGGCGGACCCCGAGAACCAGAATAACTACCAGAAGAACCTGGTGCAGACGAACCCTGTACTGAAGGTGCACGAGATAAACTCTAAGTTGGGAGGGCATAGAGGGATGACTGGTCCGGTCTAGCACTGTATGAACCATGGCTGGATGATGCACCACAATGAACTGGACGAGCCATCTGAACGGGTCTATAAGAACGACCCCTACCATGGTAGAACTGACCCCAGAAGGAACACCACCGAAACCACCCGATCCACGAGGCCTCTTGGCCTCCCTCTACTCACGCTCCTGACTACAGACCATCTCTAATCACCGAGCAATATCAACCACCTCGTCAAACCGAGCACCAGATACTCTCCCGAGTGATAGAAAAACACAACTGATATGTGGGGCTATCAATGAACCTCCTAATCCTCTCCCTCTCAGTGGGAACCAATCAAGCTGCGTGACGAGCCAACTCTGAAAATCTCATCTCATACTGGGTCAAAGACAGGCCATCCTGGCGTAGCTGCTTGAACTTCCTGTGCAGCTCCTCCCTATGGGTCGGTGGAACAAACTTCTCCAAGAAGAGAACAAAGAACTCATGCCATGATAGTGGTGTAGCACCGACTGACCTGCTCCTCTCATAGGCCTCCCACCATCTAAAGGCAGCCCAGTAAACTGAAAAGGAGTGAATGAGACCCCACTTGTCTCCAAAATACCTGTCATGTGAAGAGTTGGCTGACACCTATCCAATAAGTCCTAGGCATCCTCAGACTCAGCCCCACTAAATGATGGAGGCTGGAGCCTCCCAAATCTCTCTAGTCTCCCTACTCATCATCAGTCAAAACGGGAACCACCTGGGCCTGAGCAGCTGCAACTGGCTAGGCTGGCAATACCCCCAGTGTCTAAAGTCCCTACATCACCTACTCTGGAGTACGAGCGGCAGGAGTCTGAGTACCTCCATCGACCTGAGAAGTGGCTGGCGCGATCTGAATACAAACTACCTAAGCAAGGCTAGTGCACACCGTTAAAATCTGAGCCAAAGCCTCCTGAAGGCCTGGAATCACAATGGGCACAACTGGTGCTTGAGCTGGCCCCACTAGATCAACCACATCTGGAACCTACTCCTATGCTGGAGTAACTGGTGGATCTGCAGGTGCAGCCCTAGCTATCGTACGAGATGCACCTCTGCCCCTACCTCGACCTCGACCTCTCGTGGCCCTAGCTGGTGGTACTAGTGGTTGTCCGTCCTGTCCAGTAGCACGTGTGCTCACCATATGAGAGAGAATAGAATAACAAAAGTTTAGTTTTTGGAATCAACAAATTCGTACGACAAGAATACAAAAATGTGAAATTTCCTAAGGGTTCGACAACCTCTCGAAGATAAGTACAGATGTCTCCGTACCGATCTGCAAGACTCTACTACACCTGATCATGACTCGTGAGACCTATGTAAACTACGCTCTGATACCGACTTGACACAACCCAAAACCAACCTGTCGTGATGGAGCCTATCGTGGTACTAGGCAAGCCAACTATTCAGACATTTCCAACACTTTAAAGCTTTGAAAGATATTAAAACAGTTTACATAAAGGAAACTCTCTTAAAACAGGATACGAAATCATAACTCAATACATAAATTCTTCCCAAAACCAGGGTGTCACTGAGTATATGAGCATCTACAAAATGATAAAGTCTAGTACACTGTCTAGAAGTAAAACTAAATAAATAAACTAAAAGATAAGGGATGAGAGTCAAGGTCTGCGAATGCCATGCAGCTACCTCAATGATCTCTAAAGGTTTGGCCTCTGCAAATCAACAATCTCCGTAACTGGAAGCACATGGATCTGCACACGAGGTGCAGGGTATAGCGTGAGTACAACCAACTCAATAAGTAACAAATCTAACCTTTGGACTGAGAGTAGTGACGAGTCCAATTATTACCGTCCACTTTCAACATTTAATAGTACAGAAAGTTATAGAAAATACGACAATGATATCTCAGATATTTATACTCTACAAATGAAGGTACAAGAATTTAGACATGCTTTCATATTTCACAATAAAACTTAACACATAACATGGCAGATCCAACCCAGGGCAGATCGAGCCCACATGCAAATAAAACATGGCAGATCCAGCCCAAATGTCATAACTGCTAGCATTGCACCCACTGTGGGTGTGTAGACTCCGGAGGGACCGATCTAGCCCAAGTGCTATAATAAGCCAAATCCTACCATGAATCAATAAACCTATAGCGGCGTGCATCCCGATCCCATAAATACTACTCACAATAGGCCCTCAGCCTCACTCAGCCAATAACTTCTCTAGTCTCTCGGGCTCACCAGAATCATGATATTCAGCCCACGAATGAAGATATGATATAACAAGTAAAGACAACACAGACTAAGATATAATATGCAAGCAATAACTGTGACTGAGTACAAATTGACAGATTAGGCAATTAATTCAACAACAAGTACGACCAATGTGGGTCCCAATAGTGCCAGCATACAACCTAAATATGATTTCTAGCATGAATTATAGCTCAAGTGCTCTAACACATAGAGTACAGTAAAGATGTTCAGATAAGATAGCTACACAATTCCATGGAATCGACTAAATCACAATTCACACGGTGCACGCTTACATGCCCGTCACCTAGCACATGCGTCACCTCACACCATTCACATAATCACAAAATTCGGGGCTTCATACCCTCGGAATTAAGTTTAGAAGTATTACTTATCCCAAACTGTGCGAAACTCTACTCCAACAAGCCCTTGCCTCACGAAATGACCTCCAAATGCCTTGAATCTAGCCACAAATAGTTTGATTCAATCAACACGAGCTAAAGGAATCAATTCCATAAGAAATTACTAAGTTCTTAATCAAAAGTCAAAAAGTCAACTCAAAAGTCGCCCCCCGAGACCTCAACCAATCCTACTAGTGAGTCCTAAAATATCATACGAACTTAGTTGAGCCTTCAAATCACATCAAACAATGCTAAAACTACGAATCGCGCATCGATTCAAGCCTAATGAACTTTTAAACTTCTAACCTCTACATTCGATGCAGAAATCTATCAAATCACGTCCGATTGACCTCAAATTTTGCACACAAGTCACAATTGACACCAAGGACCTACTCCAACTCCTGGAATCCTAATCCGAGCTCGGTAACCACAAAATCAACTCTCGGTAAAACTTTTAAATTTCTAACTTTCGCCATTTTAAGCCTAATTCAACTACGGACCTCCAAATCAAAATTCGAAAACTCGTCTAAGTTCAAAATCACCCAATGGAGCTAACGAAACCGTCAAAACTATTTCGGAGTCGTTTACACACAAGTAAATATCCGATCAATCTTTTCAACTTAAGCTTCCAACCTTGAGACTAAGTGTTTCAACTCTTTTCGAAACCTCCCCAAAACCGAACCAACTACTCCGACAAGTCACGTAATAACTGTAAAGCATAAAATGAGCAGTAAATGGAAAAACGAGGCTACAACTCTCAAAACGACCGGCCGGGTCGTTACAGGCGCCAACATGAATTGTTGTGACGTGGTAAGTACTCCTTAATCTTAATCAAAAGTTTTATATTCAAGCTATGAGTATAAAGTCGCTGTTATTAGAAGCGTTTTACCTTCTCAATGTGGAACTTCTCTAAGTGGATTTGAATTTAGCCGTGCCATAATACAGGTACCAGACACCAAAAAGTAAGAAATGCTAAGGCATAGACATTAGTTCGATAAGAGGTGTTATCGGATAGCGGAATATAAATACGTTCTTTATATATGTGTATGTAAATTATTTTTATTTTAAATTACAAACATATGTAAAAGGAAGACAATACTTAAAATAATAAAAAATAAATATCAATTCTAAATAAGAAGTGAGAAAATTACTATAATCCAAAGTCTGAATTCACTTATAAATGAAATTGTGAAAATAAACGGATATCATTTGCGCAAAATTTTGTGTAACTAATTTGTAGTTACTCTGAGACTCCCATTGATGAATAAAAAGCAGCAATGATTTCCTCATAATAAAGATACGTTTGACATGCATATATAAATATAATTGTTTTTAGTAAAAATAAATACCACAAAAGCAAAAGGAATCCCATGCATGTAGCTCCCCGCGACTCTTCTACTTTAAAAAAAACGTATAAAAAATATAAAAGAATGAGTCATAGCTATGGGACATTTCTATTTCTCGATGGAATAAAATATAGTTATCTTGTAGACGGTAAAAGAGAATTAGTGTAAAGTCTATCAAAGATAATCGGATGTATTACTAGGAGAGAAAAGTACCACAAGAATAATAAATATTCTATTTATTGAAATTAAATTCTCCTATTTGAGATATGGAAATTACACCTGAATTCAAATATATGTTACAATCAATTTTATAGACTGATGGAAATGGCCGAATCGTTAAATCACCAACTAATTTGTGGCAGCATGTGTTTGTGGCCAATTTTGGCACAGATTAAAGTAAGGGACAACCTATGCTGTATTCGAATATTATTCAATTTCTTATGGGTCCTAATGTCCCATATCTTTTATATCTTCTAGGTTAGAGTATCTAAATACTTTAGAATGGAAAAATAATAGTATTTCAAATTGGGAGAACAGCGTTGCAGGCTAGTAGTGATTACAACTTAAATCACAAAATTTAATCACAACTTCATCGTGATGCACTTGTATCCTATTCGAGCGTTTCACTAAAAACTACAGGAATTAGCTATGAAATTCGTTGCATATTGATTATTCATCGCTATTTAGGATTAGCGATACATTTTTATTGTTTAGCTAGAGACATAAGTGATCTATTGCTAATTCCTATTTTTTTTTAAATTTGTAGTAGATCCCCTGGGCCCCACCTTTCTTTCAAAATGTAAAAAAGGAAATAAATTCCAAATTAAACAATGACAATTTTAAGAAAATGGAAATTTAAGGTAGAGAAAGAATAGAAATGTGAAAGGTGAAGAATTTTCAAAGAAGGCGAATGGATTTGATATTCAAACAAGAAAAATAGGTTGAGGTGTGAAAGCATTAGGCCAAAAATAAAAAGTTTGGGGGGTAGTGATTTAGACCTACAACCTCCACTCTTTAGTTTCAATGGCAAATTGTACACATCAATTAACCACTTTAAGTAATTGTAAGGTCATCAATAATTTACTTGTGCTCACTCTATTGTGTAACCTAGCTCGTGGGCATGCATGCATGGAACCCTAGCTTGTTCTTGAGCGTTACAAGACATAGGATATTTAGTCCTAATCTTGCTATTTTTGGTTATGACAATTCTTCCATCCACATGACCAATATGGTCAGAATTTCTATGATCATGAATCTTCTATTTATGTTCAATCAGCAATGTAAAAAAATATATCCAATGTAAAACATGCCATTAGTTAGTACTTACCATTGACTGTTTGAAACGATAAAACTGTATTCGTGTGATCTACAAGTTACGAGTTTGAGCCGTGGAAGTCATAGGCGGATTTAGGATTTCTACTACATAGGTGCACTACTACAAAAAGGAGAAAAGCTGTATTAAGTGTGAATTGGTTCATCTTTCTCTAGGTAAATAACTTAACTTTCAATTAGGTGCACCATTCAACCTTCTTGGAGCATGAGTGCCGACAGTTAATATTATACCAATTTTAAAAACTATGTACATAAAATATCTAATTTTACGAAGAGATCATGAGTTTATGTGCCCCATAATTTCTCCTATAAATCTGCCTCTGGCTGAGGCGGATGCAGTATACTGACTACATGTTCAACTGAATCCATAATTTTTAACGCAGAGTAAAAATTTATATGTAAAAAATCATTAAAATTGTAAAAATAATAGATTTAAACCCATAACTTTAAAAATATAATAGGTCAATATCATAGAATTTAAATCCTGGATCCGCCTCTGGCATCTGGTGGAAGCAACGAGTAATGCATGCATTAGAATAGACTGTCTATGCATTAGAATAGGCTGTCTACATCACATCTCTTAGGATGCGGCTCTATGTAAATGCGGAATACTTTGGGCATCAAACTGACCTTTTTCACTATTGAATGTTTGAAATTTCCAGTATAATGCATATGAGGTATGTTGTACCAGCGAATGTTATTTTATGTGAATCTTTCTGGTTCTTGATTCTAGGTATTGGTTCAAATAGCTAGGTTTAGTTCACATGTCATTTTATGTGCTTGCGACATTGTATTAGTATAATTTGAGTAGAGTGAATTTTAGCTTATGTATACTTATAAAGACTAGGAGAACCATGAAAAGGTGCAATCCTACCAAGAACTGCATTAAGGAAACCTAAACTCTTAAATGGCATTTGGTTAAAAAAATAAATAAATTTGTGCAAAAATTGTTTGTCAACCAAATGCCCAGAAAGAAAAATTTCTCGAGAGAAGTTATTCTATCTTGACATTTCTTTGAAAATAGAATTTGCAAAAATAAATTCTTTTAAAAAAATTGAACCAAAGGCATGGTCGTCGTTTATTTTATGTATGAATTTAAGTTATATACACTAACAATATAAATTTTTAAATTTTAACATGTGATAATAAATTAATTAAAAGATTTACTTGTAATTTATCTAATAAGTGGTATGATTGTGTGAATATTTTTTTATTTTGTGACTGCAAAGAAACTGAACTCATTGTGTATTTATTTAATTGTGACTTGGACAAATGATGGAGAAATAGAAAGGGAAAGAAGGAAGGAGGGAGGAAAGCGGGGGAGGAAAGGACATGTCTCTACTCTATAGATAAAGCCATTTCAAAATTTTGGAGGGATTTTGGCATAAGGAGAAGTGAAGATAAAGATGGACACTTGGAATTGGAGGGACACAAAACCAAAAAAATGAACAACTTTGGTAGGGTTATTTGAAAATAAGAAAAGAGGGTAGGGTTTTTTTTTTTGCTTGTTTGTGTACTTGTGTTTCCCAAGAATTCTCTTCTTATATTCTTCTTTGATGATTTCCTACCTTTCCTTTTTTTTTTTTTTTCATATCTCAAATTCAAGAATATCACTGCCCTATTAATTCCCATAGGCTATATAACTTGATGAAATTTGCTTGAATTTTGATGGGAGAAAAAAGGATAATGGAGGGATAGGCCATAGTCCTAATGCACGATAGATGTTGGTAGGTTAGGTGGCAAACCCTTACCCCTCTATAGGACCCATCCCAGATTCCCCCCTCTTCTCTTTCTTTATAGCAACACCCC
>AWOL01S0005160.1:53412-102979 GCA_000715115.1 Nicotiana otophora
CTTAGTCATAAATCGTCATCCGCATGTTATATATTTCAGTCTCTTTACATTATTTGTTTGTCATATCACATGCTGTTATTGCCTTCTATATGTGATACTGCTTGGGCTTAGTTCTATGAGATGTGAGCCTCTGAGACTTGAGCGGTTGATAACTGATGTGGGCCGTAGAGACATGTTGTGAGTTATATCAGATCGGATTGCACGTCGCAACAGATTGATATTTAGATCGGATTGCACGCTGCAACGATTATGTTGATTATTGATTAGCGGTTGGGCCAACATTAGCCCTTTTGGAGTCTGATATACAGTAAGCACAGGCACAAATATATATATATATATATATATATATATATATATATATATGTGTGTGTGTGTGTGTGTGTGTGCGTGTGCGTGTGTGCGCGCGCTCCATCCCCACAAAGAACTAGTCAAAACAATCTATTATATACTACTTATTATAAGCTACTTATATATATATGTGTGTGTGCGCGCGCGCGCGCGCTCCATCCCCACAAAAAACTAATTAAAATAATCTATTATACGCTACTTATAAGCACAAGTAACTTGAGTCTAAAAGAATAAAGTTTTCTACGTGGAGGAACAAAAAGGATGACTAACCTGCAATTTGAAATTTGAACTTGCTGCTATGAAGGAGAATGTAGTTCTCTTTGTATTTGTAACAAACAATAATTGAATATTCGTTGCTTTTGGGAGATATCAGCAGACTAGCGGACAAGATAAAGAATTGGGAAAGACCATGAATTAGGGCTTCAATCAATAAAAAAGGTCTTGACTTTTAAATTTAATACATTTCAGTTCCTTTTTAAAACTTTTGAGTAATTACCAAGCTGACTTTTGAGAATTTGGGTATTATATGAAGGACTTATTCAACATATTTTGTTTTAATTTGAAAAAGTCTTTGGGGCTTACGCCTCACTAAAAAACGCGTCTCAAACGTCCGGGCGTACGCCTCTTGAGACTTTCGCCCCACACCATCGCCTCGGGGCCTTTTTGGTGCCCTCGCCTCAGAACTCACCCCAAAAACGCCTTTTAAAACATTGAATACGACTAGCTCGCTAATCATTGATAGAACCTTCCAATACTCTACACATGCAACAAGTTTGGGACATATGATTTCCATGCCAAGCTTGAGGGAAATTTTTTAGTGGAGTAGTATATAAAATTTTTTATAATGTTCCTCAGCTTTCCACTTCTCACTCTTACTCGCTCTCTGTAACTGAAGATTTTGAAGGGAAAAGATGACTTATTGGAGATTAAAAGTTGAACCCTTTCTAAATATAGGATTAAACCCTTGAAAGGAACTCTTTTCAACTGAAGTTGATTTAACTGTCGTGTGGAATTGAAGCAGCAGCCTTTAGTGGTTTAAATATGGCGGAATTAGTTAATACTCTATATGTAGACTTTCTTTTAATACTTTGCCTCAAAAGAGCTCCATATGCTTTAATTTCTTTAATATGGAGTATTAAATATATATTACAGTATTAGTTAATACCTAATTTGTTTAGGGTCCTATTATATATCTTTTGCCTCAAAAGAAACTGCACAATGAATAAGTCAAAAACGTAAATATTACAATATAGTGAAATCGTGTTGCAAGAAAGAATGGAATAAGAAACAATTCGACAATATCTTATATCAATCAAAAAAGCTCTATTTTCTAAAATAAATTTGCGCAACATATAAGTCAGAAAAGCAAAATAATTCACTTTTGAAATAGTCAGTTTTGGAAGGCTTCCGAATTTATGGTATTTCTTAGTTGATTGTTTATTTTTCAAAAGCTTGTTATCAGTGTTCTCACAACATTTTGAAATAACACTTCAAGTACTCCTCATCGAAAAGTTCTTTCACTCACAAAACTTTAGGAAACGTTACAGACATACCGTTGGTAAGTATAAAAGCACTATTAGTAACAAGACGGAAAAAAAGGTTGAAATTCTAAACTTTAAAACAAAAATCTGTTTCCATTGGCACCCGCAGTTATTGAGTTGCTTTAATTAAAAGAAAGTTTGTAAATATTCATGTGTAAGTCGATAAAGAGATAATTAGTGATGACTACACCGATTTAGAATTTTTACCAATATCATATATTCAGAATGTCTCCTTTCAAGTCACTTATTAAGTTACTGAGGAACCATACTATACCATGGCAGACACATCGATCATAGAAAAAATAGAATGAGCAGATCTATAACTACGCATATACACGCTTCCACAGGAGCGATGAAATGGGATACTTTTTCGCCATCGTATGTATATAATATCAACTTGGCTTCGTCCCTAGTATATATAATATCTAAGAGTAATAAGTCTCTAAAACATCTCTATAAATTTGTCGAAAAATTGATTGCAACAAATTACTAAAATATTTAGATATTCACATCTACGAATCAACACTCCTTCCTCATTATGGATGACAATTTACATTATACAAGAATGTCAAAAATTGGGGAAAAATGAATTGAATATGAGTGGAAGTTTCAGATATCTTTCACAACTATACTATGCTTTTGTTGGTTCGTTAACATGCCCTACGTGTAATGAGTATAATGAACTAATTTACTCAACCAAAGTGGAAGCCAGTTGATGTATAATTACTTGATAAATTTGGTAGTCTGAGCATTGCAAAAATGCCAGCAGCAAGTGCAGATAAAGATGCCAAGACAAATGCCGGTATGTTCCCTCCACCAAACAAAGCATCCCATGGACCGGCACCAAGTGATACAATCATCTAAGCAAATAGAACAATATGTCAACCTTAACGTAAATTACAAAATACAAGGTAACTTAATTACATCATGGCATAAAAATATCTCAAGTAGTGGGTACGCGAGTAGTATGTGGACTGCGACTGCGAATTGCATTAGGGAGGTGGCTAGAGAGGTTCTGGGGATCTCGAAGGGCTCCTCTGATGGGCCGCAAAGGGGACTGGTGGTGGAGTACTGAGTTCCAAGGAAAAGTGGAAGCCAAGAAGGCGGCATACTTGCAGTTTTTGGAGAGCGCAGACGAGGAGGAGAAGAGGTCGAACAGGGAGCGGTATAAGGTGGCCAAGAAGGAAGCGAAGTTAGCGGTTACTGCGGCTAAGACTGCCGCGTTTGAACACTTGTACGAGGAACTTGGAGGCAAAGGAGGTGATAAAAAGTTGTACAAGCTAGCTAAGGTGCGAGAAAGGAAGGCCCATAACCTGGACCAAGTGAAGTGTATCAAGGACGAGGAAGACAGGGTTCTGTCGGATAAGGCACTTATTCGACGAAGATGGTAAACTTACTTCCATAAACTCTTGAACGAAGAAGGGGATAGGAACATTGTGCTGGGGGATTTAGAACATTCTGAGAGTCATCGGGACTTTGGGTATTGTAGGCGTATAAAAGTTGCGGAGGTTGAGGGGGCAATGCGTAAGATGAGCAGGGGGAGAGCGATCGGACCGAACGAAATTCCAGTGGAGTTTTGGAAGAGTGTGGGTAGGGCGGGCGTGGAGTGGCTCACTGGGTTATTCAAAGTCATTTTCAGGACGAAGGAGATGCCAGATGAACGGAGATGGAGTACGATGATCCGTTGTATAAGAACAAGGGGGATATTCAAAATTGTAACAACTATCGGGGTATCAAGTTACTAAGTCATACCATGAAAGTTTGGGAGATGATGGTAGAGCTGAGGGTGAGGAGGATTGTATCTATTTCTGAGAACCAATTCGGATTTATGCCAGGAAGTTCAACCACGGAAGCCATTCACATTGTTAGGAGGTTGATGGAGCAGTATAGGGAGAGGAAGAGGGATTTACACAGGGTGTTCATCGACTTAGAAAAGGCTTATGATAAAGTGCCGAGGGAGGTCATGTGGCGATGTTTGGAGGCCAAAGGTGTTCATATTGCATACATTAGGGCTATTAAGGATATGTATGATGGAGCTAATACTCGAGTGAGGACAGTGGGAGGAGACTCGGAACACTTCCCAGTTATGATGGGGTTGCACCAGGGGTCGGCCCTCAGCCCTTTCCTATTTGCTCTGGCAATCGACGCACTGACACGCCACATTCAGGGGAAGTGTCGTGGTGCATGTTATTTGCAGATGACATTGTGCTGATTGACGAGACGAGTGGCGGTGTTAACGAGAGGTTAGTGGTTTGAAGGTAGACCCTAGAGTCTAAAGGTTTCAAGTTGAGCATGACCAAAACGGAGTACTTGGAATACAAGTTCAGTGGTGCGACTCCGGTGGTGGACGAATACGTGAGGCTAGATTCACAAGTCATCCCTAAGAGAGAGAGTTTCAAGTATCTTGGTTCTGTTATTCAAGGGAATGAGGAGATTGACGAGGATGTCACACATCGCATTGGGGCAGGATGGATGAAATGGAGGCTCGCTTCCGGTGTCTTGTGTGATAAGAATGTGCCACCAAGACTTAAAAGGGAAGTTCTATAGAACGATGGTCAGACCGACTATGTTGTATGGGGTGGAGTGTTGGCAAGTCAAGAACTCTCACGTCCAGAAGATGAAGGTGGCTGAGATGAGGATGCTGAGATGGATGCGTGGGCATACCAGGCTAGACAAGATTAGAAATTAAGATATCCGGGACAAAGTGGGCGTGGTTTCTGTGGAGAACAAGATGCGGAAGGCAAGGCTAAGATGGTTCGGACATGTGAAGAGGAGAGGCACAGATGCACCAGTGAGGAGGTATGAGAGGTTGGTCTTGGAGGGCCAACAAAGGGGTAGAGGCAGGCCGACAAAGTATTGGGGAGAGGTGATTAGGAAAGATATGGCGTTGCTCCAGCTTACTGAGGACATGACCATGGATAGGAAGGTGTGGAGGTTGAGAATTAGGGTAGAGGATTAAGTAGTCGAGCTTTGTCTTTGTTTTGTTACAGTAGCTTAGTACACCACTTAGTGTCTTTATGTATTTTCGCCTTTTTGAACTTCTGTTATTACTTGTGGTTGCCTTCGCTCGGTTTTAACTGTACTAGCTAGTGATAATTGTGTGTTTTCGCCTGATTTTCCGATTGATTTGCTTGTCATTGGCCCTTCACTTTATCTTCCCTGAGCCGAGGGTCTACCGGAAACAGCCCCCTACCTTTTAAAAGTAGGGGTAAAGTCTGTGTACACACTACTCTGGGGAATACACTGGGTTTGTTGTTGTTGTATGGCATAAAAATATCGCACACACGATGAAGATGAATAGCAACAATTGGATAGAAAGACAAAGTTACCTGAGGTACAACAATTGCAAGATTTAAGACTCCTATTGCCAACCCTGCAAAAAGCGTACCAGTTTCAAATAATAAAATATAAGGCCTTATCGACTTAGACACGATAATATTTTTAACAGATTGAACAATTTACCTTGACCACCACCAGCATCAGCTGTCAACTCTGCTGTGATAGAGAAAGGAACACTGTAAGTGACCTGCAGGCATGTAAAGCAAAATGCATGAAAGGATAAACATGCACCCAAAAGTATCAATCTCCACAGAAATACAAGTCATATCTACTGTATGATCAGCTAACAGGTACAAAAACATAATTAAAACTTACAGCAAGAGGAATGCCAAGAAGCGAGAAAACAACCAAAGAAGCAATTTTCGTTGATTGAGTAGCTTCAATCACATGTTGGACTCCTCGTGAATGTGCACTGATAGAAACCAGGCTAATGATAGCGGTGCTGGCCATGCAGGCAAATACAATGAGGTTGCTCACAGCCCAAACAAGTCTGGAACCAATCCACTTGCACATTGGCTCAATAAAAAAGGAGGTAATGCCAAGAACAACCTGCTCAGGGGAGATTCATGACAATAACTTAAGACGTTAAAAATACTGGAGCAGTTATGAGAGAGGGAAACATAAATAAGCTCTCGATTGATCATTACTTCTAGTTAAGCTGCAAAACACCTATTATTAGATCTAAATAAAGGATAACTAGTGATTCTCAATTCTGAGTTCTTACAGAATTCAATAGCAAACCAAATGCACCTTCTCTGACACCTTGGTTATATGCTTTTACTTCAGCTGCTTCTCCTTTCGGGTCCCCATGATAGACTTCTCTCCCCATCCAATCCGTGTCAAAGAGGAAAAAGGGAAACCAGGACAACTGGTTGAAAGAACACAAAGATATATAATTAGTGGCAGTGGAAAGATCATGAGAAAACAAAGAATAAAACTCATAGAGTATAGCGAAATGGGAAAATTGTAAAGCTAGTTAAAAGCTTAAATCAGAAAGTTACTCACCCAAGTCAGAGCCATGACAATGAGAACCGAATGCATTGCAGGAGGCAAATGTCGTAAGCTGGTCAATAGATTGACCAAAACCGCTCCAGGGCTATCAGTGAAGCTATCACCTTGATCCTGCTCATGTCTCTGGTCTTCATTCTTTGGACTATTAATGGTTACATGACCCACCTCAGATTCACTATTGGTCACATTATTTACAGATTGCGACTTCGTTTTTGATTGAGAAAGGTCAAAGCTAGTATTCTGAGGACTATCCAACAGAGGAGCAGAATCTGATAAGCGATTGGTTTGCTTGAGTGACAGTGGGACTTCTTTGGCAAAGTGGAGAGTTACCAACGTGCATAGAGTCAAAAAGACCTGTTCAGTCCAAAAAGAACTTTGAATTACATAGAATGAACATGGGTACTAGATCACGCCAGTAACAACACCAGAGAAGGTTTCATTTGTACTATGTTCAAGCTTAAGCATAGTACTAATTCTTCACAGTCGTAACTCATAACACCTAATAATTAGTATATCATAAATAAAAAAATTGTCTCCCTTGATTAGCTGATTGCGTTTAGAAATGTTAGCCAACAAAATGACTTCTGCGAATTACATAGTATGACTTAAAGCTCTTTAACAAATATTTTAAGACTAAAGACGAACAGCAGGAAAGAGACTGTCAACGTATTTGATGAACCCTTGATTCCAGGTGCTGGAATTCACAAGAAATGTAACTAAATCATGAGATATACACTGTTCAAAGGGAAACTCATACGGTTACATTTCCTCCATTTTTTCTCTTTTTCTACCATCTCTTAAAGCCAGAATTAAAGAATTGACCCTTTCTAACTGAAAACACGTTCAGTCTCACTGTTTGACGCATGAATTTCTTTGAAGCGCATCGTTTCACCCATGAAGCAATAAACCCGCCTCGCATGACGTCATCACTTTAAGCAACGGCGCAATGGCTTTTCACAGCACTTATCCAATTTTAGATGAAACAGATCCACATGAAGTGGAATGAATAATGAGAATTCATATAATGTAGCACGGCAGCATTTTTATGTACTTGCACCATTTAACAAGACTGGTGGGATCTACGGAAAGTTGACCAAATTAGACAGAGGATTGACAGGTATTAGATCACGTTTGGCCAAGATGTTGACTTGGTTGACTAGCATTTGGACTTCTGGAAATGTCATTCTCATGACCGAATCACTTGTGGGCCACATGTCCACCCCACTTGGACCACACGGCCTACCTAGCTTTTTCTTTTTTGTTTAGTGGAGAAAGGCCATATTATAAGCAGCACTAAATATTTACAGGTGAACAAAACCAAATAAGGAACCCTTTTCCAGTCTTTCAAGGATTCTAGGAGGCTAAGTATAGAGTCGGCTTCATTAACAAACTCCTCCTAACACAAAAGTGACCATTAAACTTAATCTGATGGGCCTAGGCCATTAGCTTAGCGTATAAATAGGAAGTGTTAGGGTTGAGTTCAAGAAATCTCTTGTGAGAAAACTCTTTTGTGGCATTGACCTTTACCTCTTCTTGAACCTCATCTTGATGCTTCTTAGTAGGTGTTTGTAGGAGTTCAATTCTCCTCTTCCTTGGATGAACCTTAGGGGTCGTTTTGGTACGCAGACTAAATTATCCCGGGATTATAGTCCTGGGATTGTAATCCCTAGACTACTTTATCTCACCTGAGAGGTGGGATAAAATAATACCAAGTTTGATGGGGTAAGGCGGGATAAGATGGGATATCCAGAATTAAGTCTGGTACAAAGTTTATACTATGTTTGGTTGACGGTATAAATTTATACCTGAGAGGTGGGATAAAATAATACCGAGTTTGATGGGGTAAGGCAGGATAAGATGGGATATCCAGAATTAAGTCTGGTACAAAGTTTATACTATGTTTGATTGACGGTATAAATTTATCTTGGGATAAATTTAATACCACATTTTATCCCACCTTATCCCACGTGCCAAACGACCCCTTATAGTTGAATTGCTAATTAGTTGGTTAAAGATATATTTTTCTTGTGTTGACTAATTGCTTCTTCTATTTGAATCTATCTTTTTTTTCTTCTTCTAATTCTATCATGGTTTGGGCTAATTGATAGTGTTAGCAAGGATTCAAACTATCTATTGCTTGATTTTGTGTTAACCTAGTTAATTAGTTCAACTCCGCCCTATCCTTTATGTTTATGATATTCATCTTCTCTTTAGGGTTGTTGGGTTTTCCATCAATTTACTTGAATCTTCTGGGGTGTTCTTGTAGTCATTAGCCGACCATAACTAGCTTGGGATTCGGGAGTATATGTTGTCATTGTACTTTATCCAATTTCAGAAAGCCAACTTTCAACAATAGTATATCAGCAAGTAAGAGACAAGATGCATAAGAGGACGTGATTAATGTTTTAAGACATTGTTTAAAAAAATGCTTGAGGAAAATCTTTATTAACTAAGGATGCAGGATGTGTGACGAGTAGATCCAAAAACTCCCTTTTATGTTCTTTTAGCAATATTTTTTGTCAACGTACTTCCAATAAAAAATGTATAATAAAACATGTTGAACTAAAGTAGAAGATCCCATAAATCAAGATTCAAAAATAGAAATTACTATATCTATGCAAGGGATCTAACGAGGACAATTAACTCACCACTGCAACTAAGAACGCTGCTTTGAGATTTCCACATGGCTCACAACAAGCTCTATTTGTCAAAAAGGGAAACCATCTGCCCAGACACAAAGTTTTGTCAAAGACTACTTTAAGCCTGTATTGTTTTATGAACCAAATCTTAATTAAGAAGACAATTTTTGCCACTAAAAAAGCAACAAATTTCAAAGTGTTGACCCTCAAGAAGAATGCTGAACAAGTGTTATTGTTCAAGCAGGATGCGGACTATCTTTTCACATAAGCATATACACATATAACATCACCATGTCACTTCGGATACGCAATAAACAACCAACCTGTGCCAACCTCCACTGGCTCCAGCAGAAAATCCAAGAATGTTTCCAACAGCCATCCAGGAGCAGAACACAGCGTTTGCAGTATTTCTTTGATCAGGACCTACAATCAAGTTACAAAGACATCTGCATAACTCGCAACAAAAGTAGAACTGTATCAATAACTGAAAAGACAATTCTCCCTTCCATCTAATGGAGCTTATACCTGACAAATCTGCCAAAAGAGCTCGAGCTGGACCCTGCCAACATAAAACAATTACGGTACCATCTATTAGAATCATCTAAACTCCTAGCAATAGAATTAACCTTTCAGATGCTAACCTGCACAGTATTATTAGCAAGATCGAGCATCCAAAACCCAACAACGAAGACAATAGCTGCTCTAGAGCGAGTGCCTTTGAAAGTGCTGTATTTTCACACATTAATCAAAAACTTCACAGCTTATTCAGATAATACCAAAATTACAGGACCAAGAGGAAGAAAGAACCTGCAATGCTCTTTTGTGTCCCCCAATAAGTATCCTATGTCTGCAGAAAACCCGATAATTATCACCTAAATGACAAGATTAAATTCAGCCGATTTAACTGGAACCAATTAATTCAATATAGGATAAACATAACTTCTAAATGCTTACAGCAATAGATATCATGACAGCTCCAACAAAAATGAAAGGCCTTCTTCTGCCATATTTCGAATGACATTTATCACTCCATATACCTACACAAGGTTGTACCTGAAAGAATGTCCAAGAAGAAAAGCTTCTAAGTTGAATAATCAATGGAGCTGCAGCAAAACTTCTCCACATATTTTGTGTGTAGCATATATCTGGCAACATTAATTTACTGAACAAAGGACAGAAAGTTCTAATGCTAGGAACAGCTAATGCAAAATTAAGTACCCGGGCTGAAGTCTAAAAATTTTTTGTTTTAAGAGTCAACAAAATTTCAAAGTGTTGTAGCTTTTATGTAGTTGGCTCTGCAGGTGCAAAGGTTATCCCTATTTTATATCTTCAGGAATTTCTCTCAGTAGAGTTGTTCTCACAACTCTGAATCCTAATTACTGCCATTCATTGTTTTAGTTTACCTAGTAATCTGCAATAAAATGCCATGATATTTGATATGAAGTTGATTGTGACACCTACCACAAGGCCTGTAATAGGACCGCAAAGCCAAATAAAAGAAGAGAAGGCATGCTCTATGCCAAGTGTCTGCAAAACACAAAAAAGAAGAATTATAGGCAAAGAAAAAGCTCAAAAGGAGAAATAGGCAAAATAAAATCTAAAGCCACTGAAAATATAGAAAATTATAAGAATTCATTGCTCGAGGCTAACGGAAAACAGCTATGGCTTTTAAAGACCATTTCTGCACATCTTCGGATTAAGAGTACAGAAAAATCAAACCTTCTAATTTTTGGCATGAGCAAACTCGACCCCAGCCGTAACGACATGAACATGATTTTGCTTTCTGTTTCTCTTATTTACTTAAAAACAAAGTATCAATTCTCAAAGGCGATCATACCAAATCCACGCTGTTTTTAAAAGCCGTTAGGCTATTAAAGAGTGCTATTTGCTGAAATATTCTGTGTAACCTTTTATAGACTAAAATTAATCCCTTATAGAAATCAAATTTTTGTAAAGAAATAAACTGTTCTCAAATGTACAGCTTTTTACCAAAAATAGAAACTGAATTCGAAGCTTTGATATAATGTAACCTCCATTGAACGGAATTTACAATTGTGGCCCAAACAGTTTCTTTCACTACCAGTATTATAAATGCATATGTCAAATTAACATCTCTAACTCCATATCCAGTCAAAACAAATCAAGACGAAACAGGTAGACAAGTCAAATTAACATTCTATTAAACTTCAGTCCAACACTATCATATATAAAATGGATCAGAGAGAGTCGTAGCGTAGAAATTAGCGCACCTGAATGTAAGGAGTGAGGAGAGAGAGTTGCAAGGCCCAACCGAACTGAACACCGGCGGCGACGGTGCAACTGAGAATTAAAGTGAGTAAACTGTTCCGTACAGGCGGCGGCTGTGGAGGAGAATGCGAATCGCGTGATTCGCCATTGGAAACCCTAGGAGAAGAAGACGAATCACTACGGATCTCCAAATGAGTAAACCGAGATGATTCATCAACGTTAACTAATTCCACTTCCTGCTTTAAATTCTTGTACGGTACTCTTATCGACACCGCATCCATAATTGAATTTAGATCTGCTTCAGTTACAATTATATCTACACTTAAATTGATTATTTTTTTTGGTATCACATTCGATCTGGAAAATGGAAATGCGTTAGCTAAGACATCAAAATTGAAGCTCAGCTGTATGAACCGTGATGGAGTGAAAATACGTGAAATATTTTTTAATTTTACAGAGAACGACGTCGGATTGTTGATTCGGTACGCGTTGGATTCAGAGGAGGGTGCTTGACTTTTTCCTAAAGGCAAAAAAAGAAGACGTAAGACCACCGACGGCGATGGGTTAGGAACGAGAGGTGGCGGGGGTCGAGTCGAGTTTAAGAATAGTTAATGTAAGAATTTCACTTTCCTTGTTATGTCATTTTGTAATTGTGGCATTGACACGAGAGTCCTTTGTGACATAGCAACATCAACCAGGTTCCTATAAAATTGAAAATTTGCTAATATTATTTCAAAAAGAAGACCCTTTACTAGAGGATCATCTGTAATTTTCATATACTACTTTCTTACCTTATGCTTCTGAATAGGACATTTCAATAAGACAATTCAATAATATGCTCTCCAATTGTACAATTTAATATAATATGCCTCTTTTACTTCCATGCTAACTCCATGGAAAAAACTTATTCACGAGGATCATTTGCAGTGACTACCTCAAATATAATATATAAAACAAGGTTCAACTTCAATAACCTTTTTACGAAAATAATCAGTGTACTCCCACGTGTAGAATTTGGGAAAGATAATATGTGCACAGACCTTACCTCTACCTTGTGAAAGTAGAGAAATTGTTTCTGATAGAACCTTGGCTCAAGGAACAACAAAAAGGAAGCAACAAGGTAATAGGATAACGAAAGCGAACGACACAACAATAAAGATCTGACGCATCCCAAGGGGGTGTAATGTAAGCGGTCTACCCTGATACAAGTATCAGTGGCTGATTCCAGGTCGGAGTGGCATCCGTGGAAGACAAGTTGAGGGAATCGAGGCTGCGATGATTTGGGCATGTGAGGAGGAGAGACATAGATGCCCCGGTCAGAAGGTGTGAGAGGTTGAACATGGCGGGCTTGAGGAAATGCAGGGATATGCCTAAGAAATATTGGGGAGAGGTGATTAGGCAGGACATGTCGGTGCTTCACTTAAACCGGGACATGACTAGTGATAGGATGGTATGCAGATCGAGGATTAAGGTGATGGGTTGACAGGTAGTTGTGACTTTTCCCTAGGTTTACCAATAGTACTAGTAGTATTTTTGTTGTTGGTTGAAAGATACTTTCTTCTAGTTTGTCAGTATATCTGGTACTTAGCTATCTCGTTCATTGTTTTTTTTTAAAACTGACTAGAAATTGTTGCTCCGTGATTGCTACTATTTGAGGCTACTTTTTCTCCCTTTTACTGGAAATTATTTCTCGCTGATTGTTATTAATTGATGCTACTTTTCTCCCTTTTTTCCTTATTGTCTTTTGTCTCCCTCTTCTTTCTTTCTTCCCCATGTTTCTCCTTCTTCCTTCTTTTTCTTCCTTGCCACCTTTTCTTGAGCCGAGGGTCTATCGGAAATATCCTCTCTACCTATCCAGATAGGGGTAAGTCTGCGTACACACTACCCTCCCAGATCCCACTTATGAGATTATACTGGGTTTGTTGTTGTTGTTGTTTCTTTTGGTTATTGACTAGAGTTAGTCAAGAGTGTGATTTTATAATAGAGTGTTACGACCCCAATTTTCTTCCATAGGATGTCGTGACGGACTTAGTTTCTAAGACTAGGTAAGCCTAACATTTATATAGAGATAACTGAAATAATAATTAAAGGCTCGAAATCCAACAACTAGCATAAGAAAAATTCCTACAACTTAGTATATACATATTTGCCCAAAACCTGGTGAAGTACAAGTCACAAGCTCTATGCCAATATCAAAGTCATCCCTATACAACTGTATCTAGTAAAGAAGGAAAATATAAAAACGGATAGAAGGCAACTCTGAGGCCTGCGGACGCGGGCAGGTGTACCTTGAAATCTCCAAATACGATCTCAGCTCACTGGTGCCGGGACTGAAAGGAGATACTTGGATCTGCACAAAAAAATGTGCAGAAGCGTAGCATGAGTACACCATAACGGTACCCAGTAAGTGCCAAACCTAACCTCGGTAAAGTAGTGATGAAGTCAGGTCAAGGCCCAACTGGAAATAATAAGAGCAGGTCGAAAGATTTAACAATATAATAATAATGACAATGAAAATAAAACAAGTAAGGAGTATACCAAAAGTTAACTACACAGAATCAAGGCAAATAATATATCATGGAAGAAAACAAGGATTGCCATGTTAAGAAAACAAAACAACCAAAGACCAATACAACAAATAGAGAAAATTCAACAAGGGTCACTACCGAGATACCGCCTCGTAGTCCCAAGTCACAAGAATAACTCACAATCTTTCCCTATATTACCGCGGGATCCTTTACATTTAGTTTTGAAAATTATTTTTCTAAAATAGCATCCCGCGTTTTAGCCCACCTTATCACACCGCATGACTTCTAGTAGTTCCTCTACTAGCCACGCGTATCAAGCCCACCTTATCTCAGCGCATGCGTTTCAACCCCAAAACCTTATACCACCGCATGCGTATCAATATCACAACGTATCACAAATCGTAGCTCAAGTGCCCAATATCACAACTTGCCAGAGAAACCAAACAAAAATAGCATTTTCATAGTAAAGAGCCCATGGACCAACCACAATGTACACAAGAATCTCAACAATAACAACCGGAAAGGAACAACTTTACAGAATGGTATTTTACAGCTTAACACTTTGCCTCAATATGAATCACGGCCTTTATATCTCAATACCAATTTCAACAACCAGATATTCCATAATTTAACAACTTCAAGTAAAGGGTTCAACGATCAAATAATGAATACAAAATAAAGGAAACAAGAACATCAATTAAACATGTAGCGCAATTAGCATGTGAGAGAATAAGACAAGTAGACATGTGGGGATAGCTAAAACCGGCAGGAAAGGAATCTACATAGCTAAAACCGGTAATTTTAACATTTAGCCCGTGTACACACTCATCACCTTGCGTACATGGCTTTCACATATCTCGATTATCACAACCAATCACAAATCCTAAGGGGTAATTTCCCCACACAAGGTTAGGCAAGTCACTTACCTCAAATCACGTTAAATTAATTCACTAGTAGGTGTTTTTCTCGATTATCCAACTCTGAATAGCTCGAATCTATCCAAAACAACTTCATACTATAAATATAAACTATAGGAAACTAATTCAAACAATGAAATTACGACCTTTGCAAAGAATTAAAAAGTCAACCCAAAAAGTCAACCCAAGCCCGCGCCTCGGAACCCAACCAAAATTATAAAATCCGAATATCCATTCGATAACGAGTTCAACCACACAAGAATTACTCAAATCCGACTTCAAATCGCCTTTCAAATCCTCAAATTCTTACCCAAGAAGTTTATACCATTTTCTTCCAATTTTCCAACTCAAACCACTAATTAAATGATGAACTTATTAATGAAAATTAAACCCTAATCCAACCAAAAACGTGAATTTTCTCTCTAGACAAGGCGATAGTCTTCTACAGTAAAATTACAGTGCCTTCATGGTCTTAGATCTGCCATTAGGCGGTGGAATTCCTCCAGACTTATCTCAAAAGAGATCCATTAACACAACAACTAAACCCCAGTTGGTTTTAGCTGAAAATTCCAAACGACATGCTTCAGATTTACAAATAGGTGAAGGGTGCACCGTAGCGGCTTATTGTCTGGAATCGTCGAACTATGCCAGATCTTTACTTGGCCAATTCGACAAACACAACATACTGGAGTTTCTTCTCCACTTCAAATGCTACCTCCCAATCCAGTCAAAGAGCTCTCGACCGTGGGAATTGACACTTCCATCCCCTCCCAAATTGGTTGCGATCATACAGCTAATGGAGAAGACGGCGAAGGCATCCACACAAATCCAACCCAATGGACAATGGCTTCTGCACATCTAGATAACATTTCTGAGCAAGCAACTCAACACTTCATCGACCCAATTTCCACAACAGTCAACAAAGCATTCTCTGCAAATCCTTGCACCCTGGCTGTTCGACAAAGTGCCTCAACCAGTTCTATCATTGCAATTGGGATCCAACTGGCTGGAAAGAATCCAATACAGGATGATACAAGTCACCAAGATGTCCAACTCCAATCACAAGCTGAGGAAAATGGTGCTCGACTAAGAGATGCCCCTGATGCTATACAACTGAATTACCAGACTGTTCCTGCTCCTTCACCTGGCCAAAGACCAATCGAGAAGCTATATTTTGACATGGAGAAGGTATCTCAACCACCCCTACTCATCAGCCTCAGCTAATTCTTACATCTCCAAATTTACCACCATCAGGTAATGTCTCTGCAGCTCCTTTGTCTAACGACAATCTGGTTACCAACAATGTCGTAACACCACATGAGCAAACAAGAATGGTTCCTATAATAGCTATTGTGTTAACTAGGACTGCAAATGATCACACACAGCCCCAACTCATTCACATACCAACATCCTCTACCTTTCCTAAAGTATCTGCTAATTTTGATCAAATTCATGCCACTAAGCATCAAAAACCAACTACCAGCTAGCACCAGAACACCCACAATCATAGCTTACTTCCCAAAGAATCTACTCCTCAAACAAAAGATTACAATCAACACACAACTTTACCACCTTCACATACAAATCCTAAAAATGCAACCACTTTTGATCACTCAGAACACCCCAACACTACTAAAGCACCTGCAACTGTTAGCCAAAATACCCTGCTTCAGATCATTAAAACAACTACCCCACCAAATGCAAAAGACAACAAATCCCAACCAAATAAACTACCCTCCTATCCTACACCACAACCTCCTAATATTATACAGTCCCTAGCTACCAAGTTGCGAGCAAGGCAGGCTGCAGAGATTGCCCCAATAGAATTCACAGCTCCCAGAATAACTACCAAGCAGGGCCAGCTAGCTGCTATCTTCACTCGAAATGATTACATGATCACTTTTGCAAACATGTGTCAATATACAATTATAGGCAAGTTTCTAAATACAATGCCTAGAATGGAACAGATTAGAAGAAGTTTGATTGTCCAAATTGAGCTCAGAGGAGGAGTTAAGATAGCTCATTTTAATGCTAAAACAGTTTACATCGACCTTGACAATGAGTATGATCATACCACTGTCTGGACAAAAACGTTTATGTATATTCAGGGACAAAGAATGGATTTATAGGCTTGGACACCCAACTTCAATCCAAACAAGGATACTCCTGTTGTCCCTGTTTGGATAGTCATCCCAGAGCTGTCATGGCATTTCTACTACAGGGAGGTTTTATCAGTGTTACTATCACCAGTTGATAAGGTTCTGCACCTTGACCTTGCTTCAATGCAAAAGACCAGGGGAAGTGTAGCCAAAGTAAGGATGCAGGTGGACTTAACACAAACAAGGCCTCACTATGTGTGGCTTGGCTTTGATGATGATTAGGATGTCAATGGGGATGGCTAATGGTTGGAAGTTGTGTATGACAACATTCACCCTTACTGCTGTCACTGCAGACATTTGGGACATGAAGACTACTATTGTTCTATCAGGAAAAGAGATGAGGAAGAAAAAAGGAAATCTGCTGCAGATTCATTAAACAACAATGCCAGCCAAACTGCAATCAGGGATGTAAGTACTCCTGCACCACAACACCACTAAGATCATCCCATTGTACTCCAGAACATGAAATCTTATGGGAAATGACTAAGGGCTCTACAAATGTTTGGCATGAGAACTGGACTGTTCTGGGCTCACTGTATCATGTAGTTCCACCTCACTTCAACATCAATGAAGAACTACATGAAGTAGTACAACTGAGAGATGAAGATAGATGGAATGATCAGACTTTAAACCAAAACTTCCCTGAAGACATTGCTCACCATATAAAACATGAGGTGTATTTTGAATCATCTACATACTCCTGGGACATTCCTAAATAGATTCCTACACCATCAGGGAAGTTTACATTAAGCAATGCTTGGCAATGACTAAGGCACAAACACACACCAAATTATGAATACAAGCTGCTATGGACAAATGGATTACCCTTCAAGACATCCTTCTTGTTATGAAGACTGTGGAAAGGGAAAGTTCTAACAGATGATATATGGAGAAGATGGGGTTACTTAGTTGTCTCCAAGTGTTGGTGTTGTACACCCACGAAACACTTGAGCACATATTCCATACAAGTACTACTGCCATAAGACTGTGGATACTGTTCTCACAAGTTGCAGGACTACTTGTCAATCTGGTTCAACTTCATCAAGTTATCAGAGCATGGTAGAGATCTGATTGCTGTCCTAAACTCAAACCACTGTATCAAGCAGCCCCAGCAATTATAACTTGGGAACTATGGAAAAGGAGGAACACACTAAAGCATGGAGGAGGTCCAGTCTCTTTTAACAGACTAGTACATAATGTGAACAGAAATCTGCATTACCTGGCAAGGACTAGGTATCCTTGGCTGCGTAATATACCACTACACTGGCCTGATATGGTTACTTTTTTTGATGGCTATATGCCTTATGTTGTCACAAAAAGAGTACAATGGTATCTACCTGATGACGGATAGTTCAAATGCAATACTGATGGTACTTTCAGAGGGAACCCATGGCCAAGCTCATACAGTTTCTGTGTTAGAAATGATACATGAGATGTACTAATTGGAAGAGCAGAAGAGATATGGGTGACAACCAATATCGTAGCTGAGGTTAGGGCCATTGTGGAAGGATTTTCCTATTGTGTACAAATGTAACTACATCCTCTCATAATTGAGACAAATTCACTAGTGATGAAGAAAATAATTGAAGGTGTCTGGGAGGTGCCTTGGATTATAGGAAAGGAATTGAAGAAGATCAATCAGATGAAAGAGAACTTCTATGTGATGTTTCAACATGTTCTAAGGTAGGGCAACACTGTGGAAGATTATTTGGCTAATATTGTTTTTTCTTATGCAGGTGCAATAATATTCCAATCATTTCGAGAATTCCCTAATGCCGACAAGACACTTATTAATCAAGACAAGGCACAAATTCCAAACCTTAGAGTTAGGACTGCAATAAGAAGACCTCCAGATATCAGACCTTCACCCTGAATACAATAATTGCAAAAGATATCTTCATTTTGGATTACTCCTACCTAGTTTCAAACTGTCACGTACTGCTACGACCAAGATACTACTCAATGCATCCAGGGTACTTCACCAATTCCATCGCATGGAAACATGCACAGACAGTAGGCGTTTGGGTATTGTATGGCATCACCACCACAAAGTGTCAATTATGCAAGTTAATAATGTTACCGCAGGGTGAAATAAACTACACACATATGATCAGTTGATGATTAAGTGGAGAAATAATTCTGAAATTATCAGAAAGGTGTTTTCATAGGTTTGTCCTCAAAGATTCATCCATGGAAATATGGGCTTACATAAACTTATTGGGCTACTGTTGTGGACAACTACCTTTCTGTATGAGAATGTGCCATTCTCCAGTGGTATTAGCATTCATAATGCTCATTCAGGGAATGATACATACCCATATGGGAAGTTAGTATCCTGTAAATCCCAAGACTTTAGTGCATCAGCTTCAACAATCACAGTAATTTACACACAGTCAGGAAACAACCAGTTTTTGTTACTCTTTACATCCACTGTCTCACCAATAACTGAAGAGCTCAGGTTCAACCAACATACTTTTAGCAAGTACTTCATGGTGTTATTTAGATATTGTGTATTAATAGATGACATCCTTTTGGGAATGCAAGCACTGGTGCCTGGTGAGAGCTTTTTGGGTGCTACATGGAGTGTTCTGCAATTGTTATCCGAAATCACAATCTACGACATTAGCTGGACACCTTTGAGTGCAGAGTTTGTATTACTAAGATTACAATCTATTATTGCTCATTCTGTACTAGTTAGTTGTGCCAAATTAGTTTCGTACTTTTCTTTTGATGGGATACTTTGTAACAATTTACGCCTTTTGGGGATTTATTATATATAATCATTACTAGGTGAACAACCTAGTAGTATATTTGATTAAAAAATGATGAACTTATTAGTAGATTCATGTAAATTAATCAAAATCGAGTTAGAAATTTTTATCCCAATAATCTTTCTGAAAATATACCGAAAATTTACCTCACACCGAGTTCTCTAAATCCAATTTATGAAAGAAGATATAAAACTCTCGTTTTGAAATTTAAGTTTTGCTGCCAGTGATTTACACATTGCGATCGCAAAAATCCCTTCGCGATCGCGTAACACAAATTCTTCTCGGCTCCAATTTACTCTTCACGATCGCATGAACCAATTGCGAACACAATACAAGCTGCCTTAACTTTGCAATCGCATCCCAGGCCATGTGATCGCATAGCAAAAACTGCCTCCGTCCTAGCCTCGCCATTCCTTCCATACGAACGCGACCTCCTTCACGCGTTCGCGATTCACTGAAAGCCAATCTTTCGTGATCGCAGACCTCCTCTCGCGATCGCATAGAGCAAATTTCCCCCAGTGCCAAACTACCCTTCGTGATCGCGTTAATCCACCCGTGATCGCGTATAAGGAAACCAGAAGCACCAGATTCAACAACCTTCAAAGCTCTGAAATGCGCCGAATATGATCTGAATTACACCCGAGGCCCCCGGGGCCTCAACCAAATATACCAACGAGTCCTAAAATATCATAAGAACATGCTCAAAGCGTCAAATCACATCAAACAATACTAGGATCATGAATCGTACATCGATTCAAGCCAAAAAACTTATGAACTTCTGAATTCCTAAACTAATGCCAATTCATACCAAAACAATTTCGATTGACCTCAAATTTTACACACAAGTCATAAATAATATTACTGACATATTCTAACTTTCAGAATCGGATTTCGACCTCGATATCAATAAAGTCAACATCCGGTCAAACTTCCCAACCTTCCAAACCTTTAGATTTCCAATTTTCGCTAATTCTCGCCGAAATAATCTACGGACCTCCAAATCAATATTCGGACATGCTCCTAAGTCCAAAATTATCACACAAAGCTATTGGAACCGTCAAAACTCCATTCTGGAGTTGTCTATATAAAGTCAAACTACAATTAACTCTTTCAACTTAAAGCTCCAACTTAGGGACTATGTGTCCCATTTCATCCCGGAACTCACTCGAAACTAAAATCAAACATCCCGGCAAGTCACATAATCATAATATAGTATAAAGGAGGCAATAAATAGGGGATCAGTACTAAATTATTCAAAACGATCGGCTGGGTCGTTACATAGAGTTATTACAAAGAGCTTACAATAAAGTTATTATAAGAGGTGCAGGATTAAGAGTTTAATTCCTAGATTGCAATAGGTTATAATATGAAGTTTTCTCAGTTAGTGAAGTTGAAATCCTACTAGGGTAGGTCGTGGTTTTTAATACTGTGAGCTGAGAGTTTTCCACGTAAATATTGTGTGTTCTTTATTTACTGTTGTTTACTGTGGGAACTGATAGAAAACCTAGTTCTTTATATTATTTGGTGGACCCTTGTTTCCAACAATTGGTATCATAGCAGGTTCTTTCTAAAAGTTTAACACCTAGAAATGGTCTTCATGTCTACTCTACCAAACTTCGAGAAAGGACAATCAACCTATAGACCACCAAGATTTAACGACCAATACTATGGTTGGTGGAAAAAAGAATGCATGACTTCATTATGGCTGAAGATTCAGAGCTGTGGGATTTGATTTGTGATGGTCCTTTTGTTCCCATAATAATTATCGGTGAGGGAACAGTTACGGTCCCAAAAATAAGAAAAGAGTACAACGATGCTGATAGAAAGGCTATTAAGAAAAACTTCAGGGCAAAAATATTCTTATTTATGGCATTGGACCAGATGAATACAACCGCATCTCAGCTTTTCAGTCTGTTAAGGAGATCTGGGAAGCTCTCCAGACTACCCATGTAATGACCCGGTCAGTCATTTTGAGAGTTATTTTCCTGTTTCCCCATTTGCTGCTCATTTTATACTTTATAGCTATTATGTGACTTGCCGGGTAGTCGGTTCAGGTCCGGCGAGATTTCAGAATGAAATGAGACACTTAGTGTTAAGGTTGAAAGCTTAAGTTGAAATGATTGATCGGATGTTGATCTTTGAGTAAACATCTCCGAAACGGAGTTTTGATGGTTCTGTTAGCTCCATTAGGTAATTTTGGACTTAGGAACATGTCCAGATTGTGATTTGGAGGTCCGCAGTGGAATTAGGCTTGAAATAACGAAAGTTGGAGTTTTTGAAAAGTTTTACCAAGAGTGGACTTTTTGATATCGGGGTCGGATTCTGATTCCGGAAGTTGGAGTAGGTCCATGGTGTCATTTGTGACCTGTGTGCAGAATTTGGGGTCAATCGGACGTGGTTTGATAGGTTTCGGCATCGTTTGTAGAAATTGGAAGTTCAAAGTTTATTAGGCTTGAATCTATGTGCGATTCGTGTTTTTGATGTTGTTCGAGGTGATTTAAGGGCTCAACTAAGTTTGTATTGTATTTTAGGACTCATCGGTATGTTTAGTTGAGGTCTCGGGGACCTCGAGTTGGTTTCAGATGGTTAACGGATCGAAAATGGGACTTAGTGCGTTGCTGAAGCTGGAGCTCTTCTGGTGTGATCGCACCTGCGAGGGGTTGGCCGCAGGTGCGATGCCGCAAATACGGCTGGATTTACGTAGAAACGAAGCTGACCTGGCCTGGGCAGGGCGCAAGTACGAGGGGTTAACCACATCTGCGAGCTCGCAGGTGCGAGCGAGGCTCCGCAAATGCGGAGTTGAGGGAGAGGCCTATTTTCGCAGAAGCGGCTCTGCAGGTGCGAAACCTGGAGCGCAGATGCGGGCCTGGGGGATCTAAGTGATTTTCGCAGAAGCGGTTCCGCAGATGCGAAAAGCCTGGGTAGATTATTAAAAATAAGGGTTTGCAATTTTGGCTTCATTTCAAACAGTTCAAGCACGGTTTAGGCGATTCTTGAGAGGGTTTTCAAGGGGATTCTTGAGGTAAGTCCCTTGTGCTCATTTTTTATCAATAATCTTGCTTCTCCATTGATTTGTCCACCTAGTCGGTGTGTATTTAAGGTGTAAATTGGGAGTTTGAGGCTAGAGATTTGGAGAGTTTGATTTGGGGATTTGAGTGACGATTTGGTGTCGGATTTTGATAAATTTGGTATGGTTAGACTCGTAGTTGAGTGAGCTTTCAGGTTTTATAACTTTTATCGAATTTCGAGACGTGGGCCTGGGGGCTGGCTTTTGAGCTGATATTTTATTTTGATTAATAACTTAGCATTTTCTTATGGAGTTGATTCCTTTAGCCCGTATTGATTATATCGCATTGTTTATAACTAGATTCGAGGCATTTGGAGGCTGTTTCACGATGCAAAGGTGTGTTGGAGTAGAGATTTACTCGGATTAAGGTAAGTAACAGTTCTAAATTTAGTTCTGAGGGTACGAAACCCCGTATTACGTGTCATATATTTGGTTCTGAGGTGACGCACATGCTAGGTGACAGGCGTGTGGTCATGCACCGTAGGAATTATGAGTTGGTCAAATTCCGTGGAATCGTGTAGTGGTATAATCTATTGTTATCTGTACATTCTCCATGTAGTAGAGAAATTGAACCACAAATCATGTTAGAAATCATGTTTAGACTATGTGTTGGCACTATAGGGACCCACAAAGGTCGTGTACATGTTGAATTATCTGCTAAATTGCTATTTTGTACTCAGTCACAATTTGACTTGTTTATTATGTTTCAGTCTCTATTGTTCCTTGCTGATGCATTATATCATTTTTGTTGGGGCTGACTTTCATGATTACTGAGATCCGGAGAGACTGGAGAGATTTATGTCTGAGTGAGGCCGATGGCATGATTGTGAGATAGTAATACTATGGCACGTGAGTTGTCCGTACGGATCTAGATATTATACTATAGCACATGAGTTGTCCGTGCAACATGTGAGTTGTCTGTGCGAATCCAGATATTATATTATAGCACGTGAGTTGTCCGTGCAGCACGTGAGTTGTCCGTGCGGATCCAGATATTATACTATAGCACGTGAGTTTTCCATGCAGCACGTGAGTTTTTCGTGCAGATTATAGTGCTTGGACTGAAGGAGCCCCTCCGAAGTCTGCACACACCTCAAGTGAGCACAGGTACCTACTGAGTGCGAGTGCCGACTGCTGAGGTAATGGGAGAGTTGAGTGACTGTGGCCCTGAGAGGATGCATTTGATTTCATTATTGTTGCACTTAGCTACCATGTATCACTGTCTTGAAATTTCTGAAAGATATTACACTCTATTTCACTTAAACTTGTCATGGAATAACTGTTTGACCTAATTTATCGAACTTGAGAGCATGCCTACTTTCCTACAATCACTGTAATTGAACTATAACTGTGAAGCTCGTCACTACTTTCAGTTCTTTATTTAGTCTTGTTACTTACTGAGTTGGTTGTACTCACGCTACACCCTGCACCTTGTGTGCAGATCCAGGTGCATCCGGTCACGACAGTTGCTGAGTTATGGAGTTCGAATTCTCGGAGACTATCGAGATAGCTGCTTGGCGTTTCGCTGACCTTGTTTCTCCTTCCCTATGTTTTCACTTATTGTATTTAGTTTCAGATTATCATAGACAATATTTCCCGGACTTATGATGCATAGACGCTCATGTACTTAGTGACACCCCGATGTTGGGAACGTACTCAGTGACACCCCGATGTTTGGAACTTCCGCGTTGTATTTTGGGTTTCTATCCCGTTTATGAATACTTTTATTGTTTAAAACTGCTTTAATTCGTTTTTTGTTAAAAGTATTGGAAATATTTTTAAATGTCGGCTTGCCTAGTACCACGATAGGCGCCATCACGACATGTTAGGATTTTTGGTCGTGATAAGTTGGTATCAGAGCCTAGGTTACATAGGTCTCACGAGTCATGAGAAGGTTTAGTAGAATCTTACGGATCGGTACAGAGATATCTATACTTATCTTTGAGAGGTTACCGAACCCTTAGGAAATTTCACATTCTTGTATTCTTGTCATGTGGATTTGTTAGCTCCGGTAACTAAACTTCTGTATTCTATTCTCTCACATATGGTGAGAATACGTGCTACCTGACAGGATAGACAACCACTAGTACCATCAGCTAGGGCCACGAGAGACCGAGGTCGCGGTAGGGGCCGAGGTGCAGCTCGTACAACAGCTAGAGCAGTACCTGTAGATCCACCAATTGCTCTAGCTCAGGAGCAGGTTCCATATGTAGTTGAGTCAGTGGGGCTAGCTCAGACACAAGCTGTGCCCATTGTGATTCCAGGCCTTCAAGAGGCTTTGGCCCAGATATTGACGGTTTGCATTGGCCTTGTTCAGGTGGTACCGGCTCAGGCCACGCCAACCACTTCTCAGGCCGGGGGAGGTACTCATACCCCCACTGACCGTACTCCAGAGCAGGAGATGTAGGGACTTCAGATACCGGAGGTACTACCAGTCCAGCCGGTTGCAGCTGCTCAAGCCCCGATGGTCCCCGTTATGACTGATGATGAGCATATGAGACTTGAGAGATTTCGGAGGCTTCAGCCTCCATCATTTAGCGGTGCTGAGTTGGAGGATGCGCAGGGCTTCTTGGACAAGTGCCAGCAGATTCTTCGTACAATAGGTTTTCTGGAGACCAGTGGGGTCTTGTTCACTACTTTTTAGTTTTCTGGGGCTGCCTTCAGATGGTGGGAGGCTTATGAGAGACGCAGGCTGGTCGGTGCAGTACCACTTATATGGCAGGAGTTCTCTGTTCTCTTCTTGGAGAAGTTCGTGTCGCAGTCTCATAGGGAGAAGCTGTGCAGACAGTTTGAGCAGCTCCGGCAGGATGGCATGTCTGTGACCCAGTACGAGATAAGGTTTTCTGAGTTAGCTCGCCATACAGTTTGGTTGCTTTCCACTGATAGGGAGAGGATCATGAGGTTTATTGATGGCCTCACGTATTAGCTGCAGTTGCTTATGACTAGGGAGAGGGTATCTGGTGCCACTTTTGACGAGGTGCTTGACATTGCTCGGTAGATAGAGATGGTCCACAGCTAGGAGTGTGGTGCGAGGGAGGCTAAGAGGCCTCGAGGTTTGGGCGGTTTCGATGGTGTACCTTCTGGGGGGGAGGGCAGTCTTACCACAGCAGGGGTCGTCCTTATAGGCCCACTCAGACGACTTGTCCAGCTCATCGTGGGGCATCAGCTAGCCACAGTTCTTAGAGTGCTCACTCAGGCCAGTATTCATTCAGTGCACTACCAGTGCAGAGTTCTCACTATGCCTCGTCCGCTCAAGTTTCTACAGGCAGTTCCTCGGGTTATCAGGAGTAGCAGTTCCGTCAGAGGAGGGGTTGTTTCGAGTGCGGAGACTTTGGTCATATCAAGAGAGATTGCCCTAGGTTGTTGAGTGGGGCTCCACAACAGAGTTCTCGGCCGATGGCACCAGCACCAGTAGTTACACCACCCGCTCAGCCAGCTCGGGGTGGGAGCCAGGCAGCTAGAGGTCGCCCTAGAGGGGGAAGCCGATCGGGGGGCGATCAATCCCGATTCTATGTTATCCCTTCCAGACCAGATGTTGTTGCCTCTAATGCAGTGATCACAGGTATTGTCTCAGTATGCCACAGGGATGCCTCTGTATTATTTGACCTTGGTTCCACTTATTCGTATGTATCATCGTATTTGGAGACTTGTTAATGACGTAACTAATGGAAATGAATCGGTGTTGTTCACATGACCTTTTACTGTCTAAGTAATGAAATGTATTTATGGGTGAATTGGGTAGATGCCATTGTGCAGGCTTGCTCGATCGGGGTATCTCGGTGGAGCGCCGGTCGCACTCCCTGGGGTCGGGGCATGACACGGAGTTACCTGGATAGCAGAAAAATGAACAAATACAGCAAGTCAGCTTTTCCCAAAGTCAAGAAGTGGAAAGTAGAACAACACAGGCAGTAAAACAACAAAAAACAACAGCAAATTCGTGTTTAAACAACTCGAAAACCTTAGAGAAGAAGCCCAGAACCAAGCTCTAAAAGACTTATATTGTTCTGAAAGTTTGCACTCTAATTTTCACTCACAAGCTCACAATTTCAACTTACTAAAGGATGCTTCAGCTGAAAGTTTTCTCGAAGTTTTCTCCATTTTTAGAGTGTAAAAGATATATTTTTTAAGTGTCATAGAGTGTGTCATAAAGTGAAGAAAGAGCATCCCTTAAGTAGGAAGTGAAAAACACATTTTTGGACAACTTTTTGTTCCCTAAAAATCTGTCCAAAAGGACTGATATTTGTTTACCAAACATATGCCCAAAGGACTGTCCCAATAGAAGAAAGGACAGTCCCTTTTCACCAAGTTTAGACACAAAGAAAGTAATTGTACTATTGGCATGCTTCAAACAGTGAAAACAAACTAATATGTATCCTAATTACATCATTAACATGACTATCCTCCAGCTTTTACAAAATCAGTACCAACCATGTGATTCAAACCAAAATAATATAGAAAGAAAACATAACTAGACTCAACAATGGAACTAATAATCAACTAAGAGAAACTCAGAACCTAATATCTAAAAATCAACAAAACAAATATATTATCCGAACTAACTAATTAAAACCATCAGCTGAACATATCACATAAAGACTAATTGTTACATTAAACAATTATGAGTAAACAAAACTCTTAACTAAATAGAAACTAATCACATTAATAAGCTAAATCATCTTGCGATCATAGAAATAATTCATGGAGATATCAAATAGATAATTAAGCGATTACACAAAATGAACATAATCTAACACATCGACAACGATCAAAACAAGCAATGGATTAGCTATCGATAAGAAATATATAATTAAACTAAACCTAAACCTAATCACAGAAACAAAAAATCAGAATAAGAAAAGAGGAACTAGGATCTAACAATAGTAGGGGAATTTTCACGTTGGCAGATACCAAAACCAAAGGTTCGGCGAACGAGTTTCATTCTCGATATCGTGCTAGCGTGAAAAGCTCGCTTGAGTCATATCTAGGAGAGAGGGGCATAAGGGAAAACGAAAAATGAGAAGAAAAAGAAAAGTGAGCAGTGGAAGTAGCGGCGGCGGGAGGTGGTCGCCGGAATTCGGTTAGAGTTTCGGGTAGAGACTAAGGAAAAAAGGGTAGGCATGGAGGATCTCTATCCATTCATGTATGTGTCATGGGGTGGTAGTGGCCGTAGTTCTTTAATTTTGGAAAAATAGGCGACGGCTAGGGTTTCTAGATCCACAAATCGTGGAGATTGGAGGGGTTTTGGAGAGTTTAGTTTGGAGATTCTAAAAGATGAGGCTGAGGACATTATTAGGTAAAAATTTGGTAGTGATTGGAGGTGGTCCGCCAGTGGAGACGAATTCTAACCGGTGGAGCCACCGTGGGGAAGGTGGCTGCGACAGAGGGGTTAGAGAGAGAGGAAATAAGGTGAAGTGAGAGGAGGAGAATAGAAAATAGGGCAAAATGAGGGCAAATTTTGGCTTCTTTAGGTTTTAAATACCAGGAATAAAGATCTAATTATGACCGTTGGATCAAGCAAAGATGGATGGATGGATGAGATTGAATCTCAACCACTTAAACAAAACTACATCGTTTTGGTGTGCCTGGTAGGGGCCTTGAGCTGACGGGTCAAATGTAATTGGGCCGCTGACTTTGGTCAATTTTAGGGTAAAGTTTGGCCTTAAAATAACAAAACCAATACCCTTAACCCCATTATTAACTATTTAAAAATCTAATTTTCAAAATCTACAAACACACACAATAAACTTAAAAAAAAATGTAATGTAGGAGAAAAGAAAGAGCAAATATTAGGTATTCACAGCTACCTCTCTTTCCTCGAGAACATGAAGAATTTTCATGCAAAGAATAGTGAATGCCATGGCTAAATTTTGCTCACATATCACTCCAACGAAAGCATTTTTGTAAGAGGTAACCGAACCTTGCTTTCGACGTTGCCTACATAACCTTGGCTAAAAAGGAATCAGGTCGGTGTAGTTCTAGGAAAAGAATTAGTAGCTGGGATACCAGACACGTGAGTTAAGACTATTGTTGTTGTTGCTGTTACTATTACTTGCTACTATTATTGTTACTTGCTGCTTACATAAAAAAGAAGAAGTGAACTACATATGTCTGCAAACTAATAGTTACAAAATTTCTATCTATATGCCTTCTGGAGTCAAATCTTGATTCTTGACTTGCTCGCTTGTGTTGAGCTTAGATTGGATCTTGATGCTCTTTGAAGAAAATATTATGACTCAATCTCAGTCACTCGCTTTCCTGATCCGAAATTGAGAAAAAGAATCTTGAGAAGCTGGGTTGCTGACACATTGTCAAAGTTAACTCTAGCTATCTTGTGATCGAAAAACTTCTTTCTTCTGATGAGAAATGAAACTGCAAGATTTAATCATCACAACTTGTTCTCTACAACGGGGCCTGCAAAGTAATAAAAGTCGAACAAAACAAATAAAATTTTCTGCCCCAGTTTGGCAATGAGAAAATTTTGTGAGTTATTGTAAAGCTGCATATCAGCTTATTTTATTTGAAATATGCAAAAATGATACTAAAGGCTCCGAATAGAATGTACTTATCTTAGGTGTAAAACTGATAAAACTTAGACTTAGGAGGTGCATCTTCCATGGATAATATTGGAATGAGTGTGAGATTGAAGGACTCGAACTAGGAATTGCGTCTCCTAAAATTAATGATTCATATTAGGAGGTACATCTCTTATTAGAATGAATAGGGTTGACTCAAGCTAGGAAGTACGTCTCCTACGAGTAAGGTTGAAGGACTTAGACTAGGAAGTGCGTCTCATAGGAATAAAGGTTTAGGTTAGGAAGTGTGTCTCCTATTGGAATGACTCAAACTAGGAAGTGCGTCTTCTATGAATGAGGTTGAAAGACTTGAACTAGGAAGTGCATCTCCTATGATTGGTAGTTTGGATTAGAAAGTGTGTCTCCTACTGGAATGACTCAAACTAAGAAGTGCGTCCCCTTAGAATGAGGTTGAAAGTCTTGGTCTAGGAAGTGTGTCTCCTAGGATTAATGATTCGGATTAGGAAGTACGTCTCCTATTGGAATAACTCAAACTAAAAAATGTGTCCCCTACAAATGAGGTTGAAAGGCTTGGGCTAGGAAGTACGTCTCCTAGGATTAATGGTTCAAATTAGGAAGTGTGTCTCCTATTGGAATGACTCAAACTAGGAAGTGCGTCTCCTATGAGTGAGGTTAAAAGGCTTGGGCTAGGAAGTGCGTCTCCTAGGATTAATGGTTTAGATTAGGAAGTGCATCTCCTAGTGGAATGAGTCAAACTAGGAAGTGCGTCTCCTATGAATGAGGTTGAAAGGTTTGGGCTAGGAAGTGCGTCTCCTAGGATTAATGGTTCAGATTAGGAAGTGCATCTCTTATTAGAATGACTCAAACTAGGAAGTGCGTTTCCTACGAGTGAGGTTAAAGGACTTGGATGAAATGCGTCTCCTAGGATTAATGGTTCAGATTAGGAAGTGTATCTCCTATTGGAATGACTCAAACTAGAAAGTGTGTCTCTTACGAGTGAGACTAAAAGGCTTGGGCTAGGAAGTGCGTCTCTTAAGATTGATGGTTCAGATTAGGAAGTGCATCTCTTTTGGAATGACTCAACCTAGAATGAGGTTGAAGGACTTGACTAGGAAGTGCACCTCCTAGGATTAATGGTTCATATTAGGAAGTTCGTATCCTATTGGAATGACTCAAACTAGGAAGTGTGTCTCCTACGAGTGAGGTTGAAGGACTTGGACTAGGAAGTGCGTCTCCTACGAGTGAGGTTAAAAGTCTTAGGCTAGGAAGTGTGTCTCCTAGGATTAATGGTTCAAATTAGGAAGTGCGTCTCCTTTTGGAATGACTCAACCTAGGTAGTGCGTCTCCTACGAATGAGGTTGAAGGACTTTATTAGGAAGTGCATCTCCTAGAATTAATGGTTCAAATTAGGAAGTGTGTCTCCTATTGGAATGACTCAAACTAGGAAGTGCGTCTCCTATGAGTGAGATTAAAAGTCTTGGGCTAGGAAGTGCGTCTCCTAGGATTAATGGTTCATATTAGGAAGTGCGTCTCCTAGTGGAATGACTCAAACTAGGAAGTGTGTCTCCTATGAATGAGGTTGAAAGGCTTGGACTAGGAAGTGCGTCTCCTAGGATTGATGGTTCAAATTAGGAAGTGCATCTCCTATTGGAATAACTCAAATTAGGAAGTGTGTCTCCTACGAGTGAAGTTGAAGAAATGATAGGGAATGTAACCAGGGGTTGGTGCCCTATATCATTAAAATAGAATATAATCAGGGGTTGGCACCCTGTATCGCTGAGAGAATGTAACCAAGGGTTGGGGCCCTATATCACTTAGAGAGAAGGTAATCAGGGGATAGGATACCTTGTATTAAAATGGAACCTCACTAAGGATTAGTGTACCTTATGTTGGAAAATATAGCTAGGGAGTTGTGTACCTTATACTGAACATGCGACTAGGGAGTAGTTGCCCTACATCAAAATGGAATCTCAACTAAGGACTCGTGTACCTTGTGCTAGAAAATAAAGTGGATGATATGATGTGATTATGGGCATGCCTAGAAAGAAAAGCAGTGACTTTGAAGAACTTACCTTTGGTGACATTCATCTTTTGAGAATTTCATTTCTCTACTACTTTGTTTCCTGTTTCAAACAAAGAAAGATTTATGAGTTTAACATTGGTGGTCGGTTTGTGGCCTTGAATAACCTGATCAGTTTGAATATGCGGCCACCCCATTGTTAGAGAACTGATTTTGTCACTGTGGTACCAAATGGCTTGGAGGCTCTGTACCACGTTCTGGAAATTTTGTCTTTCCAATGTTGCCCCTGAGGTGTTTCATACCTGTGTGTTCATGGTGTCGTTAACCCTTGTCTAGAAAGCAAAGACATATTTTGGGCGGCTTTTCCTCTAGGGATTATATTTTGTTGTCTCATACCCAGTACTAGTTTATGAGTCTGTAAAACTATCATCTTTACCCCTGAAGCAAGTTTTGCTCAGGTGACTCTTCGATTTCTTTGAAACGCAATGTTAGGCTTTTCAAGCATGTTTATTAAAAGAAGATCACAAATAGATTTGTGTCTTCATCCCTGCTGTGTATGCCCCTTTGTTTTGCACTTCTGGGAAACGGTAACCAACTTTGTGGCCTTTTCTTTATTGTCTTCTAAACAAATAGACCAACAAACTTTCTCTTTGGAACTTCCGTCTGCATGAACCCTTAGATCTTGCTTAACTTCAGTAACTTATTGTGCATGTTGCTTCCTGGGTATGTCCTCTTTAATGTGCTGAGATAGAACTCGCTTTGTACAGTTAGAAAGCTGGTAACAGATTTTGAAATCATTTCTTGTTTGTTTTAACAAAGACTGAATCAAAATAATAATGCAAATGGACACAATAACGCGATGCAAAAGTGAGAAGGAATAGTATTTAACTGAAAATGCTACTTTAGGAGGAAAGAAAGAAAGAAGGGGTTCTTTTGCATATAGTAGCCAACTTTAATGATCATAGCATGCATTTTAGACTGAGGGGCTAAATCTATCCAACCAATCTACCTTTTATTCTTGTTGTTCCCTTTCGTCTTTGAAGCTAGCCTCTTTATGCCAATTATTTGCATCAAATCACAGCTCACCTTCGACCAACATTGCCCTGAAAGGTATTCACCAACCGACCTCTCTCATTTATTTATATCTACTTACCATTGCCTTACAGTGCCCATGAGGGTTTTCACCAATAAAACTCTCTTATTTCCATTCATTATCTTCTTGCTTTTTTGTGCGAGCAACTTGATATTGTTTTATGTTGTGTGACAACTGTTTCTTATTGCGTGCTTCCCTTGGAATTCTTAAAGACTAATTGGGAGGTCTTTATTTGGAAGAATTTTGGATAGGGTTAGAAAGAAAGGGTTGCATAAAGGCTCAAAATAGATTCAAGATGATGGGGTTGTAACTTACAACTCTTGGAATTGACTCTTCATAAAAAACATAAAAAGTTCTGCCCCAGTTTCAGATACTGAGAAATTTTTAGTTTTGATTTGGTTGGACTGAACCCTAGTATAGAGCTTCCTACGTATCCTTTAAAGGAATCAAGTCAAATGTAGTTTAAACTAATACAAACGATTTATTTGTTGTTTTTCTTTTCATTTTTCTTTCTTTCTTTTCTCTTTTCTTTTTCTTCTCTTTTTTTTAAATCAAATTGTCCTAGCCCCTATTTTCTGGTGGCAAGGATCTTTGATTCTCTTTTTTTTGACTCTATAATTGATTCCAAAAGAGGGGGGGTCAAAGAAAAATAAAACATGCTCAAAAGGGGTGACAAAGGGTATAAAGTGTTTGGGTAGCAGAAAAAGGGCCTTCCAGCCTCAAGAATGCCAAACATTCTATCTCTTCTCAGGTTCGGCATTGATGAACACGACTATATTCTTGGTTTTGTCAGTTGTATAGCTCCGTAGTCAATATCTTGTTCGCAATAAATGAACTTTGATAATTTGGAGCCACATTTTCTTGGTCTTTGTCCTGATGTGGAAGGGTACACTTCAGTACTAGCTAATCTATTTTAAATTCTCTGGAATACATCTTCTCTGAAGATTTGGGTCGTCGTCCCTGATATGATTAGATTATAGCAGGCCATGGAAAAAAATCTTTTTCATTGACTAGTCCAACAAAACTTCAATTCATTCAAATATCCTTAAGCCAGAGTTTCATGATAGATTGAGATGAAGATCTTTAACCTCTACGGATATAACTATTTTGGTTCCACGTGAACTTGGCACAGGCTTATCAACAAAGTGTTTCAGGCTTTTTCTTATCTTCAAAGTATTTTTTCTGTATTCAATTCAATATTGGACATGCTTTCTAAAATCTAGCTGAAAACTCCGCGTGCATGTCATATCACTAAAATTATTGTGAAAAAACTATATATGCAAGAAGAACTAAACACAATGGATTAAAATGACACAAGACGAAAAGTTACATTTTATTGATTAAAGGATAGAGAGGTTTGATTACAAGACAACAAAAAATATCTGGATCACAACATCGAAATAATCCAGATGATAGAAATTATGACAAAACAAGTTACCAAGACTCATTCCCGGGGGGGTGGGGGGTGGGGGTTATGGATTTTCAATATCAAGCTCGACATCTCAGCTACGAATTTGCACATAAGCATCAAACAGGACCTTCAACAATTTTGATTGCCTTGTATTCGGTGGACATGTTCTTGACTATTTCACCAAACCATCCCCATATTATATATCATCGGAACAATGTGTGCCTTGTCATGATATTTAGGGTGCCATTGTCTTGGACCACGATCATCCCTTATTGAATCATCATTTCTATTTCCATTTTCAATGACCGACAATCCCGAGTGCTATGCCCCTGGACATTATAGTGATACACGCACCATACAACAAGGTCAAAACCTTTTGCATATGGATTAGAAAGATACCCTTGAAGCGGCTCAATCATGCTATAACGTTTCAACTTTTCAAATAAACTTGTGTAGGATTCTATGATTAGCGTGAAATTGTCCCTCTGCTTATGTTCCCTTTCATACTCCTGTTTTGGACAAGGGTTGTAGGGTGATTTAAAGTTCTGTTATCGCGGATGAAGGTCTGTTGAAACTGGGGCCCGCATCTGTTGGCGATTGGATGGTTTGGCATAAGACCGAGCATTGAATGTTGCATACTGTGGAGCAACTGAGTATCGAGGATCTGGGGAAGGATAGTAGCGTTGTAGGGAACCATAGGAAACGTGATGAGACTGCCCATATTGTTGAGAAGCCCCCCTTTGGCCTCTTTTTGACCCTGATGCCATCATGGCCTCCTCATCTTTCTTCTTTCGATTTGCAAGGCATGCCAACCCATTTTGGATTGCTTGGGTGGTGGTTTGAGAGCTTCTTAACTTATAATTCACCCAGTACTGAGGCCATTTTTGACCATTTCCCCTATCTAAATTGCTTCTGCAAAAGGTCTACCCATTGCGGACATCATGTTTTAAAAGTAATTAGGCTATTGAGCCTCCAAAAAAATAGTTATCAACTCATGGTTATCCATGGGTGGCATAACTCTAGCTGCTTGCTCTCTCCATTTAATGGCATACTCCCTAAAGCTTTCAGTCGACGTTTTCTTCATATTGGACAATGAACTGTGATTTGGCGCAATATCAATATCGTACTAAAATTGTTTGACGAAGGCTTGGGCTATGTCATCCTAAACATGCCAGTGACAGATATATTGGTCGATGAACCATTCAGAGGCTACTCCCACCAGACTCTCCTCAAAATAAGTCATCAACAACTCTTCTTTTCCTCCTGAGCCTCTTAGCTGGTTGCAATCCTTTTCAAGTGAGCGATAGGGTCGCCGTGCCTATCATATTTCTCAAATTTTGGGGTCTTTAAACCTGGGGTCAAATGGATGTGAGGAAACATGCACAAATCTCCGAATGAGACACTTTTGTGACCACCTAGTCCTTATATGTTCTGCTAAAGACTTTTCATTTTTTTGGCTATCTCATCTGGCTCACCCGTCTTGGAAGCCTTTTCAGTTTCTATAGGTGACTCGTACTAAGGAGTCTGATTGTATGGAGCCAAGACTCTGAAAGCCATGGTTGGAGAGTAGTATTGTCCATCATAAGAATGAGATAGTGGCTCATTGTTTGGACTCATAATAGGAGGTGGTGGCGGGATTGTATATGCTAGCGTGCCAGGAATGATGAGAGGGGTGTTCCTGACCGGTTCTGTTGAAGGTCCCACATTAGATGTACCAAGGGCAATAGGGAAGCTGTAGTTTGGCACATACCCTGGTGGTAGAATGTGATCTCTCATTGCAGGGAGTGGTGGGTAAGTAGCTAGGGGTACGGTGGAAGTTTCCTCTGAGGGACCTTGAGGCGGAGGCTGACCGGAGAACTAATCCTGATACACATCAGACAGTTGTTGTTTCAATCTTCTTACTTCCTCAGACTCTTGCTCAACTGACTGACCCTGGGGGTCATCACTGACTAACCCAATTTCATCATTGTTAGCCATCAGTAACTTTCCCTTAGATCCAGTTGCCAGTTTCACCACAAACCAACCACCTTAAGCTTACTATATAAGACACAATAACGAGTTACGGTTGAGCATTTTAATGATATAAATCATATGTAATATGCCATGCTCCTAACATTATCACCGCCTCTAACATGCTTTTGGAAGTCTTCATGTTTCATTCCGGCTTATAAGGTTGCTTCTTATTGACGCTCTTATGTTTTTCCTCTTTTTTTTTCTTTTCGCATTTCTTTACACTTCGCTTATTTTGATAACTCATTTTAGATTCATTGAAGAATATTTCGATCAAACCTTTTAGGAGTTATGTCGTCGCATGAATTAGATCACTCCATAGTTCAGGGACATGACCATTTGTTTTTTTTTTGTTTTACAAAAAATAACATCTTTTTGGTTCATTTACAATTTTTCTAAAAGAAAATCTTTTTCATTGATTTTTGAATTTTTTCTTCTCTTTTTTTTTCTTTTTGATACAAGACTCAAAACAAAAATTACATAAATATACAACTTAAAAAGACAAACATTTAAACAAGATCGGACTCGATTCAAATAGATTTTTTTTAAAAAAAAGGAAAAACAACAAAACTCAAAACACCAAAAGACTCTTACAGACTCGATGACAACAAAGGAAAGATCAAAACGGGCTGCCAACTAAAAGAAGACTCAGATCCCTGCAGAAGAATCCACCAGCATCACTGTAGTCAAGGTGCTTATTCTTGTGGCTAACCTCCCATATCATAGTATATGTGCTTCAAGTTTGTGGCAATGTGACGCGCGAAGTTGGGCGATACCGTAGAAAATTATTCTCGAGTCAAACCCTGACAAGTCACACACCCTTGGGCAGTATACGTAGCCACATCATAGACCCTCCTTATAACATGCTCCTGGCTTTGACTTAACAACTGGATCTGTAGCTCATGATTATTGGCTATGTCTGATATATCTGCCTCGCGTTGTAATGCTAGATTCAGATGGTTTTGGACCCTTGCTAGCTCATTCTCTAGTTGGTTCTTACTTTATTCTGCAGCCCTAACCCGAGTTCTTAGATCATGGATGATAACATTGTAATGCATTTCTTCGTGCTTTGGAATGGACGTTTGTTGTTGAGTAGCGGCCCCTATTCTCGCTTGCCGAAGCTGTGCTTGAAGTGCCTGAACCTCATGTGTTAATCTTGTTTTCTCCTATTCAAACTCAACGTACTGCAAATTCCTATTCATGCTGACGATGCTTATATCCCTACATAGTGCCCGGATGATGGATTCATAGTCTCTTGCTATTTTCTCCTTGGCCTGCCCCACTCTTGTTCTGATTTCAATCTCCCATTCTGTCGTGCTCTTCAGAACTGTCTCTTGTCTGGATCCAAAAGCATCTTGGTCGTAGAATCACTCAAAATATGCAAGGTCCAACTCTCCTCAATCCCGATCTTCTACCATAGTGTGAAATTCGAGCACCTCATTTTCATCCTAAACCTGCTAAGCATAAGCCTCACGAACAGGTGCCTCCGATGTTACCTCCCATATGAAGCTTTGCAAGTGCTACACTGTGGGCATTACTTATCTTTGACCAAATTAGCGTAGGGCTCTCGTAGGCACATACTGTTGAAAACTTCGAAGACCCATCAAAATAAAAAAATGAATGGTGGTAATACCTATATACGACCTCTTTTGGTGAGAACCAATGGTATTTGCATGTGATTTCAGAAGCGGTCAACTTATGAAGATGCCCTCTCCATGATTCGAAGCCCTTGGGGAAACTACTAACTTCAGTCACATCATTAAACCTATCTTCAAGCTCATTGTTGCTCCAATGGACACTAAAATTTACCCTTATGGGATGACTGAGAAGGTGCTCAAAAAATCATATTGGAGTATGATGTTATAGCCCTCAAAGAAATCGTTTCCTTCTTGGAACTTGGCCAGGGCACAGTAAATATTTGACAATACCATAGGAATGATAGTGACCTTTCTACGCAATAAATCAGTGACTATAGAGGATAATCGAATATCAATAGTTTTGTCATGCGTCGGAAAAACCATTGTCCCTAGAAATGCCACTAGGAATGCTCTCTGTCCATGGCTTTTCCAAGCTTTGTATCCAATTTTGCTATCAAGCTCTTTTCCATGCTTTGAAAATCCACTTGGACACCCATACCTGTTGTACAAGAAATCCAACTGAACGTGCTCTCGTTCCACACTTGCTATTTTATTTTGGCTGATTGTCATCTGCTCAAGGAACTTACTGCCAGTGACATCCCTTAGGGCCAAAGGTCTTTTCTTCTGAATCTCATCGCCTAACCTTGTTTATCCAGCTAACTCCTGTGGGAGTCATTTCAAAACCATTAAAACAGAATATGTTGTTATTGTACCAATGCCTCAATTAAGTCCCTCCTTGGGTTGATCTCCATAATGTTCACAAAGAGACCCATATGGTCTTTTATATTTTCCTACTCAAAAATGCCCAGATATTTCCACCATTGTCTCAACAACCGGGGTGTTTTATGCACAAGCCAAATATGTGGGGGCTCGTCATCTTTTGGCCTTTTGTCAGATTTACTTCTCATTGTATCCATATCGCACCTAAGTGGTAGTACATGAGGTTAGGACCTATGCAAGCTTAGATAATACAAAAATCTCCGATACCCTGGGGTTTGACTCATGAAATTTAGAAATGGCAATGTGGGACTAAAGTAACTGAGCCTAACCGCGTTTTGAAGAGAGGGTTTACTGAAGAACGGACACCCTCATTGAAGGATGACACAATTTCGAAGACCAGTCAATTATGACCTAAATTGTAAGACTTGACCAATTTTTCTGATTTAGATGCGACACCAGACCATAGAAGGGTTGCCTAGGTATCTTGCATAAAGTCAAGAATTAGGTGTGCGTAGTTCGTGAAAATCAAAATACTTATTATTACAAAGATTCTCCTTCAACATTTCTTAACAGGGTCTTAATAAAAATGGTCGGTTCAAGAACAAAATGGTAAAAGGGAAAAAATGGATATTATTACAGAAATAACCTTTTTAATTCTTTCGAGAAAAACTTTTAAAGCCATCTCAGCAGAAATGGCCGGACAAAAAAGCAAAATTATAAAAGTGGATAAAAATAGACAAAATGGCTATTATTATAAAAACGACCCTTTAATACTTTCATGAAAGGTTTAAAGGCTGTCTCGGCAAAAATGGCCAAAATGGGAGCACAAATGTTAAAGAGTAGGACAAAATGGATAAAATAATTTTTTTTACGAAAACGGCTCTTCGGTACTCCTGAGAGAAGTTTCAAGGTTGTCTCAGCAAAATACAGCCATATAATAGGTAAAAGTGGACAAAACTAGATGAAATGGCTATTTTTGCGAAAATAACCCTTTGATACTTTCGTAGAAGGTTCTCGGAAAAATCGGCCGAATACGAGGGAAAAAGTGGTAAAAGGTGAACAAAAATAGCTATTTTTTATTTTATTCAAATTCTCAAAAACATTTAATACACACGTAATTTTTGATGTAATCTAAAAAAATGGGACCGAAGCCGATGGTTGCCTACGTATTTCACCGGATAGTGAGAATCAAACCCGCATAGTTCGGTAAAATCGACCATATTTTCTCATTTTGATTTTTATAAAAATTAATCTTTAAAACCATACACACTAGACGACATCTTTGTTTTTAGAAGAACTGACATTTGTACAAAAATCGAGAGCATGTTCTTTATTTTTCTCTGTTCATTCAACTGATCCACCCTATAGCCGGTCCATATGCAAGCCTCCCAAATAATGTAACAGGTAGCACATAATCATGAACATAACGGTCTCAACAAGGTATGTGTCCTAAAACAGAACCCAATCCCTGTGCCAAGCTGCTAAGTTAAATGCACATGATGGAAATAAAGTAAACTTACTAGGGATATCAGGCATGAGGTTTGTTCTTCTAGGTTTAAATCCTGATGGAGAAGGTATCTGGAATGGCTTACTCGAGCGGACAACTCGAGCCGAAGAGGGTCAGCGTACCGGTAGCGTTACTTTCCGGCTTAGCTGGTGGTGCTCCCCGCCTCAAACATGTGTGACTAAAATCCTTCTTCGGATGGCAAGCACCTCTGCTATCTCAAAGAAAGCGGGCTATGTCAAGCAAATGCCCAATTTTCATTTCAAGAAGACTCAAAAGGGTGCGTGAGAAGACAATTTATATATATAGTTCAACAATATCAAATTGGTAATAAGCGAATAAGTAGCACATTAGGCCTAGATAAATCACAACATATACAAATTTAATAAAGCCAAATAAAGTCAATATACAAGCTCGAATTCTTGAATGTTCCCAACGGAGTCACCAGAGCTGTCACACCCCCTTTTACCCCAGAAGATATACTCCATGTGTTCCAAATTATTGTGAACCTGTTTGACTGGGCACAGAGTTTAAGAAACAAAAGGAAGACTTTTGGAATTTGTGGTACTAAACAAGTCAAAAAAGGGCCAGAGTATTTGTATGGTTATAAAAGCTTCTCATTAAGGTAGAATTGTAAGTTTAAGCTAAATTGTTTCCAAATTTAGAAAGGGGTCATTCTTTTTGGAACATACCAAAAAAGAAATAGGTTGACATAAACTGGAACGGAGGGAGTATGTGTTAAGGATTGTGGGCTAAAGAGTTTTTTCAATTAAAGTGACGAACTTGAATAAGGATTATTTTATTTATAGAGTCGCCACTTGGAATTGATTTTGGGTGTTTCAAGTCACCTTTTATTTAAACCCCCAGTCAAAGGAAGGTCTTACTCTATTATTATTGGTCTGTGAAAACAAAGTCCAGGTAAGAAATTTTGTTGACCAGGGAGAAGGTGTAAGGCATTCACCGAGTCCCGTGGTTCTAGAACGGTCGCTTTTTTGACTTAAACTTGGCTTGAATTAATTATGGATAACTCATGATTTATTTAGGATTTTCATATTTTCCAATGTCCGCTTTTATTGTTGATGACTTTATTAATTTTAAACTAGGACGAGTGTCACGTCCTAAATTCCATTAGAGGTCATGATGGCACTTAACGCCGCTGTCAGGCCAGCCAACAATAATTGCTTAACTTAATTCTCATTTCAGAATATTTGAAATAAAAATTTCCTTCAATTAAATAGTAAGAGATAGATTTTACAAATTAAATGATAGTATTTTCACAACTACAATACTGAACATCCTATAATCACCCCCAAAATCCGGTGTCACAAGTACATGAGCATCGACTAGGAAATATATTAAAAATACAACATCTGTCTGGAAATACAATTACACAGGAGAGGGCAGATAACTCTGATAGAGACTATGTGCGTGCTGCGGACTCATAACGTGGAATGCAGCTCACCTAAGTCCTCGCAATAACCGCACCGCTACGCTCACAAGGCCACTAGATATATATGCACCTGCACAAAAATATGCAGCAAGTATAGTATGAGTACGTAATTCAACACGTACCCAGTAAGTGTCCAGCCTAACCTCGAAGAAGTAGTGACGAGGGGTCGACTCCGACACTTACTATGGGCTAACAAATAAAAAGAAATGCCGATATTATATTTAAGCATGGAGTACATAACATAGCTGAAAATTCAATAATCGGAAACAATCAACAATCCTTTTTATTTACTAATAGAAATTCCCAAATTCCTTTTTCATCATTTAACAATTTATATCTCAAGCCAATAGAACAAATGTCAATTATTATTAGTTCCAAAGAGTTATCATGCGCAAGTCATGTCAAGGTCGTACGGCCCGATCGAACATATAAATATAAATTATGCACTGCCGAAGGTCGAACGACACGAACCGTAGATGAATCTATCTGCTACCGAGGCATTCGGCCCGCTCCACAAAAGAGAAAATACATTTAAAACAACCAATTCAAGATTTATTAAGGGGAAATTATTCAAGGAAATACCAATTCTCATTAACGATAAAAAAATGAAGTTTAACCATTTGCAATTCCTTTATCAAGTTTCAATATATTTTAAGCAGTTAAATTAACAAGTAGGGTACAAACATCACAAGTATAACATGATTTGGGTCCTAGACTACTCGGACATAAGCATAATAGTAGCTACGCACGGACTCTTGTCACTTCGTGCGTACGTAGCCCCCACAAATTGAAGCACATAATAATTTGATTCACCTATGTGGGTTAATTCTCTCTTACAAGGTTAGCAAGGAGACTTACCTTGCTCCGAAATTTCATAACCGGCTCCCAAGCCTTTCAAACAATTCAACCGATGCCCAACGCTCCAAAACTAGTCAATAAATGTGCAAATCCATAAATATATACTCTAATACTCATTATAATCCTATTTACAATAATTTCCAACTCTGTTCGAAAAGTCGATAAAATCACCCTTAGGGCCCACGTGCCCGGATTTCAAATTTTTTTGAAGATAAACATTAACCATGGCATCACGAATTCAAACATATAATTTACTCTCAATTCCATACCCAAATTCGTGGTCAAAATCCAAAAATATAAATTTCTAGGTTTTCCTTCAAAATTCCAAATTTCTAGGTCCAAACGGGTTTAGTGTTATCGAGGTCCAAATGAAATTCCAAGATCGGGAATAGTTCCGTAATGTCATTTAAGACTTGCACGCAAAATTTAGCGTCAATCCGAGTAGTCTAAGTACGTTTCGGCGCAGTTTGAGTGAATAGAAGAAATTGAAGTTCATAAGTTTGCTTCAATTGGTTTTGGGTGCGATTCTTAGTGTTAATGTTATTTCGGGCGTTCTGAGAGTTCGAGCGAGTCCGCTATATGATTTTAAACTTGTTGGTATGTTCGGGCGGGGCCGGCCCCAAGTGTCAATCGGACGAGGCTTGGACAAAGTCGGAAGCTTGGAGTAACAGCTGAAGCTCCCAGATCTATCATAATCGCACATGCGCTTGGCCAGCCGCAGGTGCGGGCTCGCAGGTGCGAGCCACGAGCCACAGAAGCGAGAAATAGAGGGTAGCCCAGAATTCGCAGATGCGGAAGATTGGGCGCACCTGCGTGAGCGCAGGTGCGAGAGACATGGTCGCAGGTGCGACTAGGCTCGCAGAAGCGGCCCTCCTTATCCGCAGATATGGAGCTCGGCCAGGTGAGGGAAAGGTGCACCAGCGAGGCATTTGCTGCAGGTGCGGGACAACAGATGCAGCCCAAAGCACCGCAGGTGCGAAAGTCGCTGGGTAGTGAGGGTTCATTTAATAAGGGACTTAGGCCATTTTTATCACATTTTCATTCACTCTTGGGCGATTTGAGAGCTTTCAAGGAGGGGATTTCAACCTATCTTTATGAGGTAAGTAATTTCTACTTAATGCGAGTTTAATACATCGATTATGGGTAGAATTTAACATGAAATTTGGTAGAAATTGTGGAATTTTGATAGAAAACCTAGAAATTGGTATTTTTAGATTTTGACCACGAATTTGGACATGAAATTGGAAATAAATTATACAGTTGAGTTCGTGAGGTTATGGATAATAGTTATCTTAAAACATTTTGGAAATTCGGGCACGTGGGCCCAAGGGTTGCTTTATTGATTTTTTGAGCGGAGTTGGAAATTGTTATAAATTGATTAATTATGAGTATTTGAGTACATTTAGATTGGGTTGCATCTTAATTGACTAGTTTGGAGCGACGGGCACCGGTTTGAGGTGTTAGAGAGGCTTTGGAGCCGGTTATAGAATTTCGGAGCAAGGTAAGTCTCCTGTCTAACTCTGTGAGGGGGAAACTACCCCCTAGGTGTTGTAATTTATATTTGCTTCTTGTTGCGGGGGCTACGTACGCACAAGGTGACGAGAGTCCGTACGTAGCTATATTCATGTTATTGTCCGGGTAGACTCAGGTTCATGCCATGCTATAACTGTACTATTTGAGTTGTCTCTTGCCTATTAGGTTCCTTATTACATGTTAAAATTTGATACTAGACTTGTGTAGAGAGATAGACTCGTTATTGTAGAGATTAGATGAACTTTATTACTTGTTACGAAATAATTGTATTCCTCTTACAAATTTTCCTCGCGTTACGCGTTCTCATAGAAGGGCTTTCCCCAAAGCTTTCCTAAAACTCACCTATCCCTTCGTGAGTGGGGTCAAGGACCCGTCAAAGCTTTATTATTCTAATGGGAGCGGGCTGTTCGCCTCGGCAGGATAGATACATCTATGGTTCGTGCCGTTCGACCCTTGGCAGTGCGCACACTTTATGGGATCGGTCCGTTCGCCTCGGCTGGATTATGTACCACACTCTCATGGGGACGGGCCGTTCATCTCGGCAATATATATAATAAATGTATCTGTGGTTATATACCAGATTATGATGGGATCGGGTCGTACGCCTCGGCATTTATGTAAAAAGCCTTCTAGGGAATTGTGCGTATTAATTGTACAAAAGGCCAGTGTATCTGGGAGTTGTCCTGATTTGAATTATGGCGACCTATCTGGTGAGGTCCATTATATATATATATATATATATATATATATATATATGTACTCTGGGGGAGGAGGTGACTGCTAATCGAGAGTTGAGTTTATTGTTGAAAGGAAGATTGTACCACATATTTATATTTGTTTAATTTGCGTATTTATTCTGCCCCATATCTGTTTTACTTCTTACAGTATTTGCCTTATTGGACCACTAGTAAGCGTCGATGATGACCCTCGTCACTACTTCTCTGGGGTTAGGCTAGATACTTACTGGGTACACGTTGCTTACGTCCTCATACTACACTTGCTGCACATTTTGTGTCGGTACATATATGTCTAGAGGTCATGTGAGAGCAAAGGCGTGTATACATGCGGGGACTTAGGTGAGCTGCATTCCATTTGTCGACCCGCAGCCAACAGAGTTTTCTTCAGAGTATTTACATTTTTCCTATCCAATTTGTATTCTAGACAGCTGTTGTATTTTATTTTATATTCCTAGTTAATGCTCATGCACTTGTGACACTGGGTTTTGGGATGATTATGGGTTGTTCTATATTGAATTTGTTAAAAGTATTATTATTTACTCTGTAAATCCCCATTCTTTACTATTTACATTGAAGGGAAACATGATTTCAAAAATAATAAAATAAGAACCCAATTAAGTAATTATTGTTGGCTTGCCTGACAGTGGTGTCCGGCGCCATCACGACCCTTATGGATTTTGGGTCGTGACAATCGCGAACGCGAAGGCCAGAATGCACTACCTCCAATCTACTCATCGCATTCGCGTCACCTTGGCCGCATTCGCGAAGGCCAAACTGCTCTAGGCCCTCGCTCCCTCTCTCTTCTTCGCGTTCACATAGCCTTGGCCGTGTTCGCGTAGGCCTTCCCAGCTACCGCCTCGCATTCGCGAAGGCCAAATCCCAGCAGCCTCAAAGTTCCTCTTTGCGAATGCGGGACTCCATTCGCGTTCGCGAAGAAGGAAACCAGATACCAGCAACAATAGTTCCAAAATAGCTCAAATTGATCCGAAACCATCCCAAAATACACCCGAGGTCCTCGGGACCCCGTCCAATCACACCAACCAGTCCCATAACATAACACAGACCTGATCGAGGCCTCAAATCACATCAAACATCAACAGAATCATGAATCGCACCCCAATTCAAGCGTAATGAACTTTAGAACTTCAAACTTCTACATACGATGCCGAAACCTATCAAAACATGTCCGATTGACCTCAAATTTTGCACACAAGTCGCATTTGACATAGCGGACCTACTCCAACTTCCGAAATCAGAATTCGACCCAGATATCAAAAGGTCCACTCCCGGTCAAACTTCTCAAAAAACCTTCAAATTTTTAACTTTCACCAAATGACCCCAAAATAACCTACGGACCTCCAAATCCATATCCGGACATATTCCCAATACCAGAATCACCTTACGGAGCTATTCTCAAACTCGGAATCCCAAACAGACATCAATAACATTGAAATGGACTTCAACCCAAATTTATGAAATTCTTCCAAAAATGCCAGCTTTTCACAATAGGCGCCGAAACGCTCTCGAGTCATCCAAAATCCGATTCGAACATACGCCCAAGTCCAAAATCATCATACGAACTTGTTGGAAACTTCAAATCCCGATTCCGAGGTCGTTTACTCAAAAAATACACCTTAGACAATTCCTCCAACTTAAAGCTTCCGAAATTAGAATTTTCTTTCGAAATTAATTCCGAACTTTCCCTAAACTCAATTTTGACCACACGTACAAGTCATAATACCTGAAGTGAAGATGCTCATGGCCTCAAACTGCCGAACGACGTGCTAGAGCTCAAAACGACCGATCGGGTCGTTACAACGAGTATCCCCAACCCTAGCTTACACTAACCAAGACGAGTATTCCTGACTTCAGTTCGTGTGTCGCACCTAAAATTGGAGCCTACTCGAAGTTAATTAAATAACAACTTTTGTTTATTTGAAAGAATTGGAACAAGACGTATCCTCACGACTTTTCCATTTTTATTTATATCTTTATTCCGAAGCGAGTCTTCCCAGCATCGGTTAAGACGAAATTATTTATCTTTGTTAAACAAATTACTTTGGAGATTAGATTATGGAAACAATAATTATCCATCTTTATTTAAATTTTTTTTTTTGCAAACTAATGATAGTAAAACAACATATGAATATTAATGTTGGACCTTATTATCGATTTATTCTTATTATAAACAATAAATTAGTATGAACAACGATTTTAATAAAATTAAATACTTTGCATTTGTGCCTAAATATGCCTAACACTTTGGGTGAAGTTAATTACTTAATTATTAGTAATGAGAAATAGGCAAAATAATTATCTAGAACGTGGGCCAACTTATTTGAGCATACCAAATTATTAAAAGAAAATGGGTCATCTTATTTGAATGTAGAAAATGAGCGAGCCTTTATGTTAGGTTCATGGGCCAGGCAGACTTGGTTCAAGAGGCCCAAAATCTTTTCTAATTCTCTTAGTTCAAATCCTATCTCATAATCTTAATTTGGTATCATGCCCCATTCACAGTGCTTCAGATGCCAACTTAACAACAAAGCCAAACAGATTTTATGACACTCACCCTAACAAATAGGCACTGAAAAAAAAAACAAAAAAAAAAACATAAAAAAGCTTATGAAATACTTAGCCCAACGGCCTACTTGCTTTGATACCTTGCTATGCTTATTCAACTAACTTCAGAGATCTTTCTTTTCTTTTTTTTGGAACACATAAAGAACTACTTCAAGTTTATAACTTTGAGCGAATTCGACAAACAAGATTTGCATGCTAGTTACCTAAGCAAACATAAAGATGAATGAAAAGAAATTGTTATAAAGTAATTTGTAAACACCTAACATAACTTATGTTTCTAGATCTAATAACTTGAAAAGGAAATAATGAAGCTAGAACTAATACATTACATAGTTTCAATACATAAATCAATCGTGGAGAAGAATATATTCATGACATGAAATAGCTCATCATCTCATCCTCATTCATTATCTTGTCAAGAATTACAATATTGATTGAGGGAGTTACCTGAATAGCAGAAATTGAACAAATACAACAAAGTCTGTTTTTTCCAAAGTAAGGAAGTGGATAGTAGAACGACACAGGAGGCAAAACAAAAAAATATCAAATTCGTGTTTAAACGGTCCGAAAACCTTAGAGAAGAAGTTCAGAATCAAGCTCTAAAGAAGACTTATATTGTTCTAAAACTTTGCACTCTAAGGTTCACTCACAAGTTCACAATTTTAGCTTACTAAAGGGTGCTTCGGCTGAAATTTTTTCTCAAAGTTGTCTCCCTTTTTGGAGTGTAAAAGATATCTTTTTTAAGTGTCATAGAGAGTGTTTTGAAAGTGAATAAAGATAAACCCTTTAGTAGGAAGCGAAAAGTATTTTTTTGGACAACTTTTTGTGCATTAAAGATCTGTCCAAAGGACTAATACTTAGTTACAAAACATCTGCCCAAAGGACTGTCCAAATAGGAGAAAGGACAGTCCCTTTTTACCAAGTTTAGAGACAAAGAAAGTAATTGTACTATTGGTATGCTTCAAATAGTGAAAACAAACTAATGTGTATCCTAATTACATCAATAATATAACTACCCTCTAGCTCTTACAAAATCAGTACCAACTATGTGATTCAAACCAAACTAAGTTAGAAAGAACACATAACTAGACTCAACAATTGAACTAACAATCAACTAAGAGAAACTCATAACCTAATAACTAAAAAAAAATGTATTATCCGAACTAACTAATTAAAATCATCATCTTAAATCACATATATACTAATTGTTACATTAAACAACTATGAGTAAACAAAACTCTTAACTAAACAGAAACTAATTACAATAATATGCTAAATCATTTTGCGATCATAGAAATAAATGGCGAAATAAAACAGATAATTAAGCGATTACACAAAATGAACATGATCTAACGAATCGACAACGATAAGAACAAGCAATGGATTAGCTATCAATAAGAAATATATAACTAAACTAAACCCAAACCTAATCATAGAAACAAAAAATCAGAAAAAGAAAAGAGGAACAAGGATCTTACCGTAGTAAGGTATTTAATGCTAATTTGATTAGTGACGAGATGCCAAGGATATCGGACAGCGACGAATCGACCACGAAGCGAACTTTTCACATTGGCAAACACCAAAACCAAAGTGCCAAAATTCGGCCGGAGTTTCGGGTGGAGATCACGGGGAAATGGTAGGCATGAGGGAGCTCTATCCATTCATATATATGTCATAGGGTGGTAGTGGCCGTATTTCTTTGATTTTGGAAAAATAGGCGGCGACTAGGGTTTCTAGATCCATAAATTGTGGATATTGGAGAGTTTGGTTTGGAGATTCTAAAAGAGGAGGCTCAGGAGATTATTGTATAAAAATTTGGTAGTGATTGGAGGTGGTCCGCCAGTGGTGGCGAATTTTGGCTGGCGGAGCCACCGTGGGGAAGGTGGCGACAATAGAGGGCTTAGAGAGAGAGTGAGAGAGAGGAGAGAGGGCGAAGTGAGAGGAGGAGAATAGAAAATAGAGCAAAATGAGGCCAACTTTTGGCTTCTTTAGGTTTTAAATACTAGAAATGAAGATCAAATTATGACCATTGGATCAAGCCAAGATTGGTGGATGAGATTGAATCTTAGCCACTTAAACGAAACTACGTCGTTGTGCCCGGTAGGAGCCTTGAGCTAGGTGGGTCAAGTGCAATTGGGCCGCTGACTTTATCCATTTTGGGGCCAATTTTGGCCTTAAAATAACAAAACCAATCCTCTTAACCCCATTATTAACTATTTAAAAATCTAATTCTAAAAATCTACAAACACATACAATAAACCTAAAAACATGTAATGTAGGAGAAAATAAAAAGCAAAAATTAAGTATTCACATACCTAACGGCCAACAGACCTGACATTGTGTTCAGTGTTGGGTTGTGTGCTAGATTTCAATCATGTCCAAAGGAATCTTATTTGAAGGCTTCCAAGAGAATCTTGAGGTATCTCAAAGGAACACTTGACTTGGTCCTCTTCTATCCCTTATGTGTTAATTTTGATCTAGTTGTATATATTTACGCTGATTATGCTGGATACTTGGTGGATAGAAAGAGTACATCTAGAATGGCACAATTTTTGGGATCATGCTTGTTCTCATGGGGCATAAAGAAACAAAACTTTATGGCTCTTTCTATTGCTAAAGCTGAGTATGTGGCTGCTACCTCATGCTGTGCTCAACTCCTGTGGATAAAGCAACATCTAGAAGATTTTGGTGTGCTTACACACTATGTTCCATTGTTATGTGATAATACAAGTGCTCTAAATATGGCAAAGAACTCGGTTCAGCATAAAAGGACAAAGCACATTACAAAAACAACAACAACAACCCAGTAGAATCCCATTAATGGGGTCTGGGGAGGGTAGTGTGTACACAGACCTTACCCCTACCCCGAAGGAGTAGAGAGGCTGTTTCCGAAAGACTCTCGGCTCAAAAA